>OMLF01015357.1:7241-20491 GCA_900302615.1 Holocentrus rufus
CGGGTCTGTTTCAAACATTTAAAAAAAAAACATTTCCTTCTGTATATTCGTGCAATACTTGAGCGGTCCCATACTGTATGAGTGTGATCTCCCATGAGCCCACAGCCCCTCCAGCTTCAGTCAGAGACATTTCTAAATTTTGATCCCACTGAAGGTCATCTTGCTTTGCCATTCAGAGTCTCTCCATATAGGGCTGTTGGTTATTTCCATCTCTGCACGTTTTAACCCAGTTCTCATGTTATTATTATGTTCATTGTAAGTTCCCATTTCTCTGTAAATTCTAAAGTGTTTTCTGTGATTTTACTTTGTGAAAGCTTATGTGTGAAACAGTATTTAAAGTTTGAGTAAAAACATTGCTGCCACATAGCCAAAATGACTATAATATATCTGTGTGGGTTTGCTGGGGTTGTTGATCAACAGTCACTCAGTGTTTACTTTGCCAGCAGATTTCTCGCTCCACTCTGTTTCGGGAATCGCCTCCTCCAGCCCCCTCCTCCTCTAAACTCCTTACAAAACAGGATGGTGTTAGGTGTGTGACTGCCGCTGCGACACATTTTGTTCTTAAGCCAAAAAAAGCAAATGACCAAACAGTGTTATTAACAGTATTTTGCCTGGTGACATATTACTTCATCGCTAGGTGCTTTTTTGGATTTCTGCACTAATCGCCAGGCTTTCTCGCTGTATATTTATGTCCATTACAGGCTACCGTAAGCTGTCCCACTGACCTGTTGATGTTCTGCAGGGCGCTGACAGGCCTCAATTACAGTGAAGTGATTTAATGCCCCTTTAATACATTTGAAGGCCTCTTTAAGTGAATTTTATTTGAACAATAAACCTCAGAGCTGCGTTTCCAGAGAGAAGAATACACGTGTTTTACTGAAAAACTCCTCTGCTGCTTCAATCTACTGATCTGTAAATGACACAGATGCCCTCGATACGCTGACATCCCTCCAGAGAGCAAATGAGAGAGACTGAGAATGCAAAGAGGAAAACCGGCTGATAGGCTACAAGCTCTTTTGGGACGCACTAATCGGAGTCTGCTGCACTATGTCATTGTGTTTGCATGTAGCTGTAATATCTGAGCCCATTATGAGGAAAGTGTGTGGTGGCCGGTGGCCATGCAACCAGCGCAGGAATTTCAAAGACAGGAAGGTCTTTTGATAACAATCAAACACGCCTGTGCCTGAAACGCCCTCAGCCTGCAGGCACTCGGCTCTCTGTGGCACCAAACAGAGCAGGCCGTCCACTGCAGTATCGTTAAATGAAGTTGAAGAACATTAAAGGTGTTTTTCGCTCAAGTGTTAACATGGTGGCATTTCTGAAATGTAAACCATCTAATACACTGATAAACATTTGCAGTGGAGTTCATAGCAACTGTATCCAACGGCGTAAAGCGAGGACTAATTACTACAAGACGAAGTTGAGCCAAACAGAGATTTTCAGATCTCAAATTCCACATCATCGCAGTCTCGTCGCGTTTGACGTCATCTGGATTCAACTCAAAAATAACACTGGTAACTACTGCTGGACTAAGCTTTCCGGTGATTCTTATTTCTCGTGGGGAACGCTTCAAATGAGCCATGGTTACCTCCACTTATTAGATTAGCAGCGTGTTTTTGTTGGTGTTATTAGTGCTCAGTCTGGTAAGAGAGGTGAAGCCGTCAGTCTGAGAGCGCTGAACGGTTCCCACGTCACGTAGGTTTATGTGAGAATGATGTAAAGGGTCATGCTGTTCACTTTAGGGCACTAGGTACTCATTTTCTTGCCTTTTTAACTTCTCGATCTGCACATCTTTTGGTAATACTTCTAGAGAACATGTTTGCATTTGTCTCTCAGTTTATCTGAGTGATTCATCTGAGTGACGAAATCGCTCCTCTCAGTTTTCCATGGTGAAAAAACAGCCTTAATGCCCCATTTCATCGTCAAAACAGAGTAAAATTAAGTCATAACATATATATCACATGCACAGAAAACAGTTTTATTGGATCTGATAAGCACCAACTCATTCATGCAGCCATTAATTCACTCACTAAATTATTCACTCATATATTCATATTGAATGTAAGCAGGCCTTCATACCATGACAGGCTGTACCTCCACTGGGTTGATTTACAGTAAACCAACAATTGTTTATCCTTGCGTAATGAATGATGGAAGAAGATGGAAAGTGTTAAGGCACGGCTCCAAAAAGAAAAATAAATAAATCGTTTCATAACTGAGCACTTGTTAGGAAATGCTTTTTACGCCTCCAAAACAGGAAATCACAGTCCATGCTGTTTGTTTTCTTCTTCTTGCTCTTCGTTTCACGAGGTGTTATCTTGCTGTTCGAGAGGAGGTAACACGCTTTTATGCTGATATCCCGATGTTTGTACATATAAACTTCCTTTCATAGAATTCAAACTGTTTATCACGAGCGTAACACCCAAAGCATCTTTGCTATGTTAATATTTACCTGTGGCATTTTATCATTTTTTTGACTAATGATGCTTCTCCATATCTGCATTTTGTCAAATATGAAACAACTTTGTATATATCATCTGTATCATTTATGTATCATCATGAGCATTCCTAGGAAATACTTTAAACAATTTGACAAGATGTAATAACTTTCTATGAAATGGGAAAAGAGCCAGAATGCGACCTGAATTTTGGTTCCATCCTGTTATATCTCACATTCAGACGGTTTGAAAGAAAATCTCCCAGATTTTCATTCAACATTTAATTTATACTTGAACTCAAAATTGAGCATCAGGCTGAACGCAAAGCTATGCACAGGTAAAGCTGCATTTTTGTGGAAGGACTGGGATAACAAAGGGACTCTATGAAGGGGACTCTCTAAAACTTGAGATCTTAGCCCAAGAATTTAGTCTACCTAAGTCGATATTTGTGACTTAGGCATCTGCTATTGGAGAGTTTTGACTCGCTGTGATTTGCTTTGTAACAAAATCAAAGCACTGGGTCCAGGCCATGAAGCATGAAGCTTATTTTTAGCTTTTATTTTATCTTTTATGTATTTTTTTAATCTGTTTTCTATGTAAAGTTTGTGGGGGAAGATCAATTGCACTTAAAAATCTTGATTACAACATGCTATGTTTATGATTAAAAGTCTTTGTATGATAGTGAGAAAATGTTTATGAATTTGGTGCCAGACTTCGCAGACACAATCTTGTCCAACAGTGATTTTTTTTTTCGGGATGATCATTATGTCTCTCAGGACGTTGCACCAAGTCTTTCCACAGCGACCGCAGTGCCAAATAAGGCCGCAGCGTGCTATTTTTATGTGGTGCGAAGTGTGAGACATCAGGCAGAGGACAATAAAATTTCAGCACATCATTGTGGACTTTAACCCGTGACGTGATGGTTCATGTCCAAGTAAAAATACTACTGAGGACGACGAGAGAATAGAGCGAGATTCTGCCGGCTCGAAATGTCTGAATGTTATTTTTGGAGGATTTATGTCACTCTCACAGCCCAGACTCCACATGACGTTGCAGAAAGCCAGAAAATTGTATGTTTCAGTCGAGTTTGTTCTCTAAGGAGAGTAAAAGTCAGAGCAGATCAAATCAGGGGGTGTCAGTAAAGTAAAGCCCAGGAGCTGAAGTTACAGCAAAGTGTCTCCATCTGATACCATTTGCCACCAAAACTTTCAAACGAGCCTTTATTGACAAAACCTCCTTGGACAAAATGGACAAACGAGATATTACGGTTTTATCAGTGTGATGGATTACATGTCACCAAAATGCCTTCAGGTTCAGGGAATACTGCGCCTAATGTGAGTTTTTATTTATTTATCATCATCCTTATTCCCCTTTATAACAATAAACACTAAGAAATAAAACTTTAAGCTCATTCAGGCTGCAGAACTGTGAGTGTCAAACCTTCCTCGATACCTGAAATGCTCTCTCTAAACTTAAGGAAACAGTCCTTGAAAATAAACCGGCCTGTTTGTCATATAAGTCTCAACTTTCTCCGTCCAGTCCTCTCCAGCCACATCACTTCCACCAGGCTTTTTGCATGTTCTTTTTTTAAAAAACTTTTTACGGGGCACCACTGAAAACGTAAAAAGCCCAGCAGTGCAGTTTTTTTTTTTAGTGCTGCGAGACCTTCGGCAGAGTTGGTGGTAGGTACACCTCGCAGAGCATCAATCAAAGAACTCCAATCCAAACACATGTTCAACGCACATTCTCTTGTTCCCTATCTGCTGCACAGATCCAAGGCATGTTTCTCATCTAATGGACAATAACAAGGCCGTTAATAGCAGCAAGACATAGTTTGGTCCCACTCAGAGACAGTAAATCAATCCGTTCCAAATAAACATCAGGCTTTTACACCGCGAGCTCATCCTGAAACCTGGGCTCAGAGCGTGAACCTGTCCAATTTGTTACGCTGCAGCAAGGAACTGATGAAGACGACAGTGTATATCCAGATAGTTCAGTACAGTCAGTGTGCTTCTGAACCAAAACATCTTAGCTCTTTCTCATATTTCTGTTTCTAATTCGTCTTCTGCCCAAAACTGTTCAACCTAAATACTCCTTCCTGCTTTACAGAGGCCCTGTTTTAGGAATTCCATGTTTTCTCATTTTAGGTGCAAATATTATCAGTTTAGACACTGTTACAATTACGCTTTGTTTGAGTGGTTCAATTTAAAGTTTCTGCATTTTCACAGATCTTTTACAGGCTTTTTTAACATTTTTTTTTTCACACCGTTTCAAAAGATGGGGAAAACTGGCCCAGTTAGCCCATTACAGAGGGGTGGATTTGATATTGTCCAGTGACCAAATGGGGATACAGGAAGAGTTGCTGAGACATAAGACCGTCACTAAGCAGCCGCTGGCTCCCAGCATGCAATTTGAAAAATCTGCAGAAATCTGCACAGCGTTTAGCAAACATCCAGCCGAGCCTCGTGTGCTCGCGAGACTTGATGTCCGGCCCTGTGAGACTTTTTTTTGGGACTAGTAAACACATCATAATTAGACGTGATTTGGATTGGCTTAATTTTGATTATAAGTTCCCTTAAGATTTCATGGAATTTGTTGGCATCAAGAAGTTTGTTAACTTACTGAGGAATACAGTAAAAATATCTCTTAATTCCACCAAATTCTGAATTTGTTAAACTCAGAATATAGACATTGTCGTTTCTGATGGATAGAGGATAGAAGATCATGCATGAATCTTATTTACAAACTGTAATCATAAAATAATGTAAATGGATAGATTTTGAATCATTTTAAAAATCTGTTCCCTCCTCTTTTTCATGAGTTTCTTTCAAACAGGAAAGACAAACTCTCCTTCACCCTGTTGCTTCCTTCAGCAGGCTGAAGGGTGAAGTCTCCTTTACAAAGATTCACATCACTGCTGCCACATTCAGTGTCAGGAGAGGGATCACTTTTTCTTTTTAGGATCTAGACCTGAATGCCAGCCACAAAGAAAATGTGTTTTCCGCTCTGTGCTTGAACATTCAGTGGCAAAGTCCAGCGTGCATCATACATTAATCTTTCAATTAATCTTTAAAGTCGTTAAGAGAGACCCTGAAGAGACCTGATGTCAGATTTGTCAGCAATAGAGGCCAGAGCTTTTCAAATGAAAATATTGATCACAGCAAACAAACAATCTGAAAAGCGGAACTTGAGAATCGTGCTGAGAAGGTAATGCTGGTGGTGAAAATTTAAAAGCTTTTATATCTTTTTCATGCCATTATTACAAACACACAGAACAATTTACAGTAAATATAGTCAGCTTCATTCAATTTAGTTCAATTCAACATTGAAATAAGCCTTTCATTTACTCCTAGGAATAAATATATTATCTGGCAAAGTGGAATATTACTTAAAAAATCGAATTCTTTCAAATGATCAGCTTCCAAACACATTGTTAGATACACTGAACATTTCTCAGTATTATTGTAAACTAAAATAAGACTGGGAAATATCTGCAGTCCAACAAATAGCATTCTGATGCAGGGCTACAATTCAGGTGTTTTTTCTCAAAATTGCTATCATGATAGCGTGTTAAAATGATCATCCTGCTCTCAGAATTCACCAAAGGTTTTATGCTTTTTAAGACAAATTAAAAATATCTTTTCCTGGCAATATAATTATCCTGGACCCTGTAACATTATTAGAAATTGCTGCTCCTTTTCAGATTGTGAAAGTGTCTGAACTAACAGTAGATAATGTGCACAGGACACAAACACATATTTTCTGTTTCATGTATTTCCTCTCACTCAGAAAATCCTCACAGGTTTTGTATTTTCTGAAAACTGCACTACAAACACGCCACTCAACAAATTACTGTGCTGTCAGTCCTCATGACAAAAAGGCTAAAATCAATATTTTCCCAAGCAGAGTCGTCATCATTTTGACTTTTAAGCTTGAAGTTGTTACTCAATACACCAACCGTTAACTATGGGGGAAAATTGTGGTAAGAATCTCAATTCAGGGCTGGGAGGCACTCAGCAGAGGTAAGAGTGCAGAGGCAGCGAGCAGAACTAATCTCATCAAATATTAAACTTGGTTAGGAGACTCGGTTGAGCGGCGCAGGATTCCGGTGGGATTCCCTGCAGTCCGACGGCGCGGGCAGAGCTGGAGGATCATGGGACACTGTTTACAGGAAGTGAAGCTGCAAGGTAGCCATTTTGAAATTTAATTTAGGAGCGCTGACATCACAGGAGCAGACCTGTATGTTAATCCACCTCACTCTTGTTTTGTGGAAGGTTACAATGAAGACAGAGATGTTTTGTGTCTCACTGTAAAACCATTCAAGACAATCTGCCCTTTTTTCAGAGCGTTTTTTTAAGTTGCTGCTGAAACAAACTCTTCTTAACATGCAAGTCAAGTTTCATGTATATTTTCATTATTTAAGCACAACTAAATCAGCTTCCACACGCATCTGCCACCATGTTCAGGATGCACAACGCCCTGCACCACACTGACTAATAACACTACATGACTCTATTCACCACAGCGTGAATGTGAATCTGTGGGTTTAAGTGCTTGCATGTGATTTTATTCATGTATATACTTACACTTATACTCTGACGCAGCTGAATTTAGAGTTGACTTTCCAGACAAATCAAGTGGCGTATCGGCCAAACACACAAGATAGTTTGGAGCCGGATGTGTTATGGAGAAAGTGGAATTGTTTTTCAACAACAACAAATTGTAAATCTACAACAAACAGCTCCTTTACTCTCACTATTTGACAATGTAATACAAAACCAGACTGAAGGCACACAAAGAAAGCTACAAAATCTTAAGCTAATGTATAAAATGTTAGAATAAGTGCACTTGCATGCAATAAGCCTGTGTTGAAAATATATTTAGTCTCACTGTTTATTCTAATGGTGAGTTTACACTGTCCAAACACACAAGATGCATGTCAGTTCCAGGTCCAAACAAGATGCTCCTTCTGCACTGTTTTGAAAAGTAAGGAAAAGTGCACATACAGTAAAAACAGGATTTCCCAATTCATCTGAACCGTGTAAATATTACGGGAGGAAGTGACGTGCACAGAGAGCTGCAGTCTTATTTTAGTGCAAACGCCGGAGATGAATCTGAACGCATTAGTTGTATGTTGTCATGTGTAGGCGCAGTGTGGACATCAGACACATGTTAATACCAGGTGTATAGGGAACGCATGAATACATTAAAGTATGAAAGCTCTCTAACAACACGGCACTCATCCTTTAAACTTTTCCCTCTTCGTACTAAATGAAAGTTTTAAACATTTTCCTCGACCTTTCTGGCATCATTTTGCAAAGAGAAAGGTTGCAAGTGAAAATAACCCCCAAAAAAATCACCTTTGAGAATCCACCTCACACCTCAAATCTATGAGTCAATCTCTGCTCCATATTGGCTGTATAGCGAGTCTGGATTGTATTTGGGAAAGTGGAGGCTCTGTACTTCAGGTGGACTTTTTTCGGGGCCGTGGCAGGTGCTGTGTGGAAAGGCGGGGGCCGTAATGGGGAGGTGGAGGGAACGAAAGAGAGAGAGTGTTTGGTGAGGTAAAGTGAAGTGCATTACCCGCGGGCGGCCAATGGCTCGGCACTATCACATCGCCCTCCATCGCCTCCACTCAGCTCCTCCAGCTGAGGCGTACTTAGCACCATTCATAATGCATGGTCGCCCCCCCTCTTCACATGGGCCTGTCATGGCTCGTTCCTTTCGACAACTCAGCCCAACTCTACTTTTGCCCCTAAGAGGATGCTAACGGTTGCATAATTTAGATGCCGCCCGCTGTTTTCAGAGCTCGTCTCTTATCAAAAATGTAACAGACCGACTTTCTGGGGGAGTTTTATTTAAAGGGGGCAATGGAAGATGTGCCAGTTGAGACAATGCATGTGGGCGTAGTCCAAAAAGTAGTCTTGACTTCTTCTGTGCAACTTTTTCTGAGACATGGAGAAGGCAGTGACGTGTGTGGCTGGTTGCTAGCATGTATATATGTATGTTATGAGGAACACGAGGCACAGCACATTCAGAGGCATAAAATGTTTAACTAAAAGAACGAGACCATCTCAATTTAATGTAAGACTGAACCATCTTTCACTGACGGTCTCTGGTGTTTGAGTTGCTCCTCTCAGGTTTATGGTGACTGAAGTAAAAGTTTGAGTCACCGTATTAACTTGGCTCCCTCTGAGATGTCCGAATGTCTTTCTAAATAAAATGAAATGTGTGTAAGAGGGGGATCAAGGTATGAAATATTTAATAAATCAGAGCATTTCCTAAATGGAGTTGGGGAACAAAAGGCCCATTGACAGTAATGCAGGGAGCCAGCAGCTGCAGCCGGGCAGGTCAAGGTGAGAGAGGTCGCTGGGAGAGGACGGATATTTAGGAGATGGAAGGAACACCTGCAGTTCTGCACTACCAGGGGGAATATCTCCGTTCAGACACTTTTTATAGTTAATTCAGCCTCTTAGGTGTCAGACATCAGACGCAAAGTTTCAGAGAATGGAAGTTATTTAAAAGTCAATTTAACACAATTTTCTGTGATTGACAGCTGAAATCCTCGACAGATTAATTCAATTACCACAAATTATTTGGAAATTGTCATCGATGGGTAAAAATTTCATATCTCCAAAACATCAACCAAACATCAGTCATGTTATTCGCTTTATGACAATGGATTTTTAATGTTATCCAAGGTGTTTTGAAAGGGCTTCATGAGCCCAAAGAGAGAAGAATTGTCTTAACCCACAGAGGAACCGTGTAATCCTCCAGTTCATCTGAAAACATGAAAATCTCCACAACTGGAGACAGGAAAGTTTCTCCCAGCAGTGATGAGATGCAACGCAGCTCTGTCATAGAGTGGAGATACTCCAAGAAGACCCCGTCTGCACCTTCATGTTTTATAATAAGTTAAGTTAAGCCAATTTTGTAACTGGATACATCCTTTTAAGATCACTGATTCATTTTCGAGCCACGCCCCCGCTGAGCATTCAGCTTTATCTTGACCGGTGTGTGGGTGGACACATGAAATCTGAAACAGACAAACCCAGTAAATCTGCCTTCATGCATGATGTCAAAAACTGGTCCAAATATATTTAAAGAGTATTGTTCAGGATTTTTTTTTTTTTTTGGTCATGGGACCAGACTGCTGAAGCTAGACCTCTGAGACGGCCTCACTGCTCCACTGCAGGTTTGCATTTTAGGAAAATACAAGAATATCTTTAGGCTGTAACATTTATGGTTGTTTTGTTCAGACAATACAACAATTTTCTAAAAATTACCTTGAGGCTGCGTTCAAGATGTAAAAATAAAGGAGTTTGAGGCCTTTGACCTTTACCATGTCTCAGTAAACAGCACAGACCTGCTCAGTTGGTGGCAGAAACAAGGAAGTAGAGACCCATCACACCTCTTCCTTATGTTAACATCGATCACTGCAGGCTTTTATGTGCCACATTAACATTGAACACTATGGAAAACAAACGCCTGGTGGGCACTGCGAGCATTTTGGCCTTGGCGCTGAACCCAGCAGCTCTACTTGTCTTGATGTTCACTAACCTTGCATCGCACTGGTGAAGCTGAGTATCATGCTGATGCAGCCAGCAGAACGTGGCAGAGGCGGGGAACACGGGCCTGGCTCTGTGTCTCAGCAACATCTACACTCGGCTTGTTTCCTGTGCAAAGCAGAAAAGGCCAAAGCTGATCTATGAGTTTCTGTGATGCTCTTATTCACTCTTAAAACACGCAAAACTCCTCCTCATTTCTCATTTAGCATGTGGTTTACTTTCTTTTGCTCCAGGACAAGCCAGGCGCTTTTCCATGATATACAGTCAAACCAATCAAGTCAACATTAAAGCGCGTCATCCCTCATGAATGATGAAGTTCCTGTCTAGGCTAATCAGTAAAAAACATGTCACTTTGTTTTGAGCTGTAATTTTAGTTCCCCCCTGGGCCGGTCAGGGTAATTTTGAGTGCAGCGGCGAGATGCGTCACTCCACAAAGTTTTGTCATAACTAGATCACTGCATTATGTGAGATATGTATCCCACTTTAAATCAGTGCCATCAGATGTTTAATATATAAAATGTGCAGGCATGGTGAGTTTTTGTGAATTAAAGACTTTGCAGCTTGCAGAATGGATCTGTTTCAATGCAATATTTCAACAATGCTATGACTCAAGCTGTAATTACAGTAGCAACAAAGCTCCAAATCATTTCCTCATTATTTGACAAGAGTCTTATAAAGAAATAACACAGATTGTCAAAGATATCTACATGGACAAGTTTGCATTATAGGACTAAAAAGCATCAGTAGGCTCAAACCAATAACACACACAACTGCTTTTTAGCTCACAAACACAGTCAAAGCTATTGCCTTTAGTTAGATGGAGAATTCAGGTTTATTATGTATTATGCAGTAAGTGTTGTCAAATTCTCAGAGTGATTACACTCTGAATGTTACTTTTTTGGATCCTCCAGATGTGAAAAAGGTGTAAATCTGAGCTGTGTTTAGAAACCCGGAGGGTGACGTAGTCTGATGGAGGCTGAGCAGCGAAGTGGACTGAGAGCATGACTGAATTTTCCATCCCTTCCTTTACTACTTGATCGCTCCTCCACACAATAAGAGTCCATCAGCTGCTGCCTTATTTGGTCAGCAGTGACAAGTGGCCATTGTTCCAAGCAGAAAAAGGCCAGAACGTCTGCGAGAGCGTTTTAATTGCGGTAAACAAGAGAAAATGATGTGGACGGACCACCTATATTTAAAACCGTTTCAAATAAATAACCACTGATAATATCAACAAACTGCCTCTATAGTGTTTGATGGGAAAATAAAACCTGTTGCTGCTGCCTGGTGAAAACCTCATATCTCCAAACTCTGAAAATAGCCTTGATCTGAGCTTGGCCACCCATGAATTTTTTTTAGTTTATCTAATGGGGTTTCAAAAGGTCTCGTAAATCAAAGAGGTTGATAAATTTTCCCAAACCACAGAGGAGTACGCAGTCATCAGCTAAATCAGTCTTCAACTGAGGTTAAAATATGAAAATGACCAAAATTGGAGTAACAGGTTTTTCACATGACAACAGCGATATGATGTTATGTGGAGGTCAAGTGCACATTCAGTCCAAAGCTTCTGTCCAGGCCAATATACCACATAACCTGCTATGTGGTGCCAGTAGCAACAATAGCTTCATGCACCTCTCCATAATAGGTCATATCAGCAAGGCTTGTAATTATTGTTTACTTCAATGGAAATCCTGGCTCCATTTATGGTGAACCTCTTGTTCTGGTGGCGAGCGGAGTCTGTAATCTCAAGGATACGGAGATCACTGCTCTGAAACCCTCGCAAAATTACTGTCACGGATGAGGAGGTTATTTAATTCCTGATTCCTAGTAAGGTTTTCAGACAGGAGTGTGTGGCTTCGGACTTAAATAGGAGCTTGATGGTAGGTGGTGTGGTCAGTAAGAGAAGCAGTGCCGATCTGATCTGTGTCATGTCGCTCGCTCCTTCTTTCAACATGTATTTTAATTGAATGTGATGCTGCTATCCAGGTGAACAGATGAAGATTTACTCACTCGGTCCAACTTCTTTTCCAGGTTTGTTTCCCCAGACTGACAGCTGGAGGGAATTTCATCCTAAATAGTAATAGCAGAAACATAAAAGCTATTTTTAGCTGCAAGAGTAGTGGGTCACATTTTTCACACATTTTTCTGTCAACTTGTTGCTGTTATCAAGAGAAAAACTTGAAAATGTTAACTTTCCTGGACTTGGCAAACAGCTGCACTGTTAGCTTGTTGCTAATGATGTTATCCAAGTGGTTTTGTAAACAGCAAAAGAGAAATTGCTGCACACCTGAGACTTATTTATGCAGATGTATAGAAGCAAAAATAGACAAAATGTAGAAAGAAAGTACTTCCTCTCTGCATCTAATTGGTTTTAAAATGATTTCATAAAGCCAAGAGGTTGTAGAATTTGGGCAGCCCATAGAGAAGCCATGTTGCTGCAGGGAAAACATGAAAATCACCAAACTTGAAGTTATAAGGTTTACACACGACAGCAATGAATACTCAGCAGAGATAACAGCTTATATTATAAAGAAAGATATGTGAATGAATACTGACCTCTCACTGACTTATAAACCATCTGTGATCTGTGGGACGTACAGTCTATGTTAAAGGAAACATCCTCTGTGACTGGTGAGCAAAGATTTCAAGTAGGAATGTGGCACAGAGTAGAATAAAGTAGAGCACAGTGGATTAAATCTTTACTGTCATTATAGAACAATATACCCATTAACATGCAAAACTTATAAAAAAGAAAACCCAATTGGAGAAATGAGCCTTTGTGTAAACTGAAGGAACTTCTTGTATGATTAAACATGACAACTTCACAGTTGTCATGTCCAATGTCCTTTAAAATATGTATTTGTTATATTATATATTTATTTGTAAAAGAAAAAAGATCCCTTCACACTCAGATCACAGCCTATTACCACTGTATATTGACACACTGTTTCAAAAGAAGAAAGCCGAATTTTCTTTTGTGTCACCTTGGAAAAATAGAAAATTAATTTCATTTTGTTCCCTTTTACTGTTGTGCTCATTACCTGGTGTTTAACTGTATTAAAGCTGATGAAGATGTAATCAATATAGATGATTCACAACTACTGAAATGGCTCTCTGACAATTTAAAACTTGCAAATTAGTTGAAGGGAGCACTGTAGCGGTGTATATTTTTTGGTTTTGTCTACCTTTTTTGTGCCTTTATGTATAAAGGAAGATGGTGTCACATAATCCTGTGTGGGGTGGGCCA
>OMLF01015363.1:0-20537 GCA_900302615.1 Holocentrus rufus
ATATGTTGATAAATTATTTTTTTCCCCCGTTTTCTTTGTAGGTGATTATTTCCTGAAAGTCCTGTAGCGCAGCATTAATTAGTTTTTTTGGCACGTCACGTGCCGCGAGGTGACCCTGTGATCCAATTGGGAGCGTTTAATTGGGCTGAAGTGAAGTAGACAGGCGGTAACGTGTTTTATTGTTTCTTGTAGCCCTACCGCGTGACCACGTGTGCGTGTGTGAGTGTTTTTTATAATTTCCATTTGATCTAAATATGTAAGGCCGCTTCCTCCTTGCATATCGCCTCCCGCTGGCCGCTATCGCACTGTCTATTTGTCAGATATGGCAGTGAGAGCACAAATCGGAGAGGCCAGTGCGTTTCTACCCGCCCCTCTCAGACACGTTGCCCTAGGAGAGGCTGCACGGGCTGGATAGGATGCCTGCCTTGGTTTCATGGTTTCACTACATCAGTCAGCTCAATACGGCTGGATGTCCTCAACTCACTGAGCAGGAGGGGAAACACACTGATCACTTCTGGTAAGTGATGGTCGCCGAAGTGACGGGCGGCGCTGCCATTTCTGACATTTTCTTGCACCCGCAAACTCACCTGGATTATTATGAGAAGACACGGCCGTAGGAGAGAGGCTGCGCAAACACGTCCGTAGCATTTTGTAGATGGTGTTTGTCATTTAAAAACACAGCTCTGCTCTGTACTGTATACTGAGACATATCGGGTCAGGTAAATGATTGTGTGCTACGATTTTGATTGTGTGTATTGCGTTTTATTCTGCTGGGTGGTTTTATTGTAGCAATCAAGTTCTCGCATTTCTTATTTATGTGTATTTTTTGTTCTTATTACTATTTTTTTTTTTACTGTGTTACTGAATTTCAGCAACCCCTGCTGTCATTGGATACAACCTGTCTCCATTTTTTTCGATTGATTATACAAATCGGGACAGGTGAAGTTGAATAATGGTAATTTATAGCCCCTCTCACTTGTGTCAGCACTCAGCCTGCATGTGAACTGGCAGGCAAGGGGAAACAAGTCCATGTGTTTGGATTTTTTTTTCTTACATAATGTTGCACGACCTGCCCATTTGGTAGAGGCTGAGTGAGGAGGGTTATTTAATCTATTGGCTTGTATTATTCAGTCATTTTAGAGGGCTGTTCTTACTGTAATGTCTCCGGCACTGGTAACGCCTGGCATTATACACCGCCTAATGTATTTTGGACCGAGAGATAAATGAAAGAATAGCGGTGGTGTAATGGTTTGAACTGTCATCATTTCTCAGCCATTACAGCATGAATTGGTCCTTGTCTTCTCTTCTGACAATTTGCTAATTCATCTGCCAGCTCCCTGAGCCTATGACTGAAAAGCATGATGCCCAGTATAATTACCGACAGAGCTGTGTGTATATAACCGTCTAATGTGTTTATCTATGGGTTAGACTTAGTATTTGTCCAGATGGTGTCAATGGGTTCTTAATATATACTGGTTGGAAATGTTTGTGGGAGGAAAAAAAATGACAGTTGCAGATCTGACAAGCATGTTTTGGAGACTGTTCATACACACAGAAACTCTATTGCACAATAACATATTGGTATGAGGAGTATAATTATTAGGCCTTTAAGTGCACTCAATGGCCACACTTAAAATATACAAAATTTTCCAGGACAGTTCTGATAAGCTCTGAAAAACAATGTGTGTTTGGTTTCCAGGTCCGCAATGCTCTCTGCTGGCTAGGAGTCTAGGTTTACCATGTCGACCTCGGACTCGGATTACTCCATTGACTGGCTCGCCAGCGATGAGGAGGACTGTGATAGTCCACACAGATTAAGTCCTCAGCACACGGAGGCACAGCCGCCGCCGTCTTCTACCACATCTCGAAGGGAATCTCCCGCAGAGCGTATCCGCTCTGGACCGACTCAAGGCAGGGCTGATGGCTGTGCCTGTAAAAGCGGAGACCACCGTGGGGGCAGCAGTGCTGACTTTCCCCCCTCAGCCACTCCAGTTCAGGGATTTACCTGTGTCGGCCAGCAGACACCTTCTTGGGCCTTGTACACTTCTTCAGATGGTGCAGCTACTGCAAAGCATCATCCAGTGAGGAAGAGAGCACACAGCCCTGGTTTGGAAGGACTTGAAAAGCCCAAACCAGGCAGTGAAAAAGAACTGTTTTCCCAAAAGGTGAGGGCTTCTGCTGTCATTTTCTGAGCCTTATACTGAGATACTAAGTTGTGTTAAAGGGAAAAAAATCCACCTTAAAACACTTGAACACTGTTAAAAACAGCTATTAGAGATACATATTGCATTTTCTGGGTCCATATTGTTGTTTGGTAGTGTATCTTTCTTAATTACATTGGTAACTGGCCAAGCAAATACTGTCACACCACATTCAGGTCTTTCTAGTGCAGCTACAACAGAGTTGTTACAGCAGCCCAAAGCATCACAGCTAAACATCAGCTTTTAGTGTCCCTCCCTGTATGAACAATCAAACATGGAGAAATCGACTGTAGAAGAGGCAGATACCAACCAAAAGTGATCTCAATAGACCAGAATGGAATGCTGCTGCATTGTCATGTGCTTAAATGGAGCAAAAACGTAATGTAAAGCATCAGCATCATGCCACCCCCCCCCCGACAGCTGAACATCACCGATTGATGACACATGCTCTAGCATCCTATGAGCACCTTTAATGCTCCCTGGAGTATCTTTCATGCTCCCTGGTCTTAGGTTGCTCTCTCACACTCGGTGGAGGCTTGCAAAGTGAGACAGTGCGGCAGCTTGTCCAGCCATGTGTGAAGTTGTTGATTGCTATCAGTTTCTCCATTAGCTCCTGTCAGCTGTTAATGGGAGCCTCTTATTGAAGGGCCGGCGGGCATTTACTTTCAATGTTAACATGGGCCTAATGTCATCTAGCGGGAGTGGGCGTAAATGGGTTATCAGTCACTTAGTCGTGAATCAATAAGTTAGTGACTAATTGGGGAATTGAACAAACTTTCATCTGTAATTGATTCGCAGCAGTTCACAATATCGGGCTTTAAAAAAAGGGTTTTTTTCTCTCATGGCTGTCATATCCATTATTCAATGAACTGAGATCTGGATGATTATGTGACTTATGCAGTCTAGGACTGCAATAAGCTGTGCTCTGCTATGGATAGATACATTTAAGTGGCTATTTGCTGATACTTTACGTCGTACAGCACTGATACCATGAATGGCTAACCCAATTATCTGCCCCACACAGTGCGTGGACCTGCAGTGCTACGTCCAGCCTCTGTCCTCCATCCTGCGAGGCCTGCAGTCAGGGAGATACTCTGAACGTAAGTGTGCCTTCTAATCCCAGCTTAAAAGTCCCTTCTCCTACTATTCTGCCTGCTCTGGAGCGCCGGTAATAGCACGCAGACAGGTTTGTGAACGGAGTCGTGTCACCAGCCGCGCTGCAGAGATCACACTACTAAAGATAGGCAGGCACGTTGTGTTAGGGCCATTGACGCAAGGCGAAATGATTCAGATGGTTTCACAGGATGTCCTCATGAATCAGATGCACACAAGCCAAAAAAAAAAGGTACTTTCTAAATCATTTTCATATCGCAAGCACACTACTTTTCTTTTGTGCAAAATGATGTTGTTTTATAGGGAACTTGTGTACAAGTAGGCATAAGAAAAGTAAAAATAAAAAAATCCAAGAGATTTTAAACAATGCCCTCATTCAGTATTTCCCTTCCTCACTCATTATAAGCCAGTTAGCAGATCAAAAAAGTCTTCACCGAAATGATTCCTCTCATTTAATTCCAATTCACTTGGAAATTATTGAATATCTCAATGTCCAGAGGGTGCCTGCTGTGAACCACAGTGGCACAGCCTTGAAAAGAAACAGGGATCAAAGACCTCGGGAGTCATTTAGCATCCTTTTTAACCTAAGAGCGCCTCAGAGATGAAAGCCCAGATCAAAGACAGAACCGTTTGCGAGATATGGGCTTAAAAAGTAGCTGTTTTGCTCTCCTTCATGTACACTAATGTCTCAGTGAATTGAGAGTGAGGGTGGGAACTAGAGGTCTGCAGCAGTCACTGCCAGTTTGAATCCTATAGTACTGAAAGGATAAGACTGGTGTTTTTCTAAGTCAGGACCAACAGTCCAGGTTCCATAGTTAGAGATATCCAGTCTCGTTGAGAAATAGCCATTTGCTGCCAATCATTGATGTCCAGTTTGAAAAATACAGAGTGAGATAACATGAAACCTTCATTTAATTTGGTCAGAGTTTCTGTTTTATCCTTACTTCATTGTGTCTGAGTTGAATGTTTCCCATAAGTCAGCTGACGCCAACAGAAAGAAATGAAAGTCTCCTACAGGAAATAATCCCTCAAAAACATGCCGCCTCACAAACTTTAGGTTTCCATCCATGTCTTTTTTTATTTAGGGTGTCTTTGTTAGCTGGGACAGCAGTTAATCTCAAGCTAACAAGTGAATGTAAAGATGCATTGCAGTGATTTTAACCAAAAAAATCAAGATCAGACTTTTCCTGACTTACACAAGTTGCATATATTTGATAGTTAGACAGTTCAAAGCTTGTAGTAATGACAGCCTAACCCTTCCTATATATGCCATCTGCTGCAGACCAATATTTAGGAACAAATATCCAGTGTTTGAATTTGGGCACCCAACAACAATGGAGGCACAGAGGCTTTTGGGTAATTTGGGAAGTAGCTGGCTGGCCATTGTCTGACTGACAGTCTCTGGGGCACCTTAACAACTGTTGACCAGTCAGAGCATTCTTTAAAATCTGGCGGTATGTGACATAATTTATACCAGGAAGTAGGCTGGAATTCTATCTGACAATCAGAGGAAGAGTTTGTCAGACAGCACTAATCACATTTTCAGTTGTCATAAGTTGGGTAACTTTGAGTGGGGAGTGCTCTACTGGTATTCTTTAAGGAACTGAAGCTGTTTTTCCTGAATTGCAGTTGTCGAGCTTAGTGTTGTTGGTGTAGTCAAGGCATCAAGGAATAGAGCTGATGATCATAAAGATACAGAGGAGTCAGCAGTGGGCAGCGTGGTTAGATTCAGAGTCATTGGATATGCTGAAGCCCAAAGCCCACGTGCCTCGTCTCCTCGTGCTCAGCGCAGATTTCTCTCTTTTCTCCCACAGGTCTCAGCAGTTTCCAGGAGAGCGTTGCAATGGACCGTATCCAGAGAATAATGGGAGTCCTTCAGAATCCAAACATGGGGTAAATACCTTAGAAATGTCCCCACAGCTGCCCTGTCCCACATCTCAGCACACTGTAGTGGCAATGTCAACATGGCCAAAAAAAACCTCCTTCCTCTCCTTTACTTTCTCTGACCATATTTTGATGTTTTTTTTAAAAATCCTTTTCACTGTCCATATCGACTTGATTAAACTGTGGTCACATGACAGATAAGCAGCTGTAACACCAGTTAGGGGCTGACTGAGCACAGTCAGGGATGTGCATGAGCTGATATACATTGGTAATAGCCAGCCTTAGGAAGTATTTCTAACCAATTAACAAAAGGCTTGCAAATGCTTACAAGGCTGCTTTTGATGGAAGTAATAGGCCACTGTTACACTTTCATAAAAAGTATTGATAATATACCTTACATAACCTTCAATGGAGATGTGATATGAAGTGAGCAACCTTTACATGACTTGTTATTTTAGTCCAGAGATGCACAAGAAGGTAGAAATTAACCTTATGGGAAAAAATTCTAGGGCAATGGGGCCCAAAAACAGGTTTCGTGAGATATAACTTCAACATTGAGGTAGAGCTATTTTTCTGAACATTTACTGTAACGTCAAATGCTATAAAGCAATTCTAGTGTGGCTGACAAAAGGCCCTGAAATGTCACGCAGTTACTGAAATCTAACTCCGAACTCTAACTTTAGAGTCTGTCTCTTGATTATCTTGACCCAAAAACTTAAACAGCTGATGTGATGGGAGGCTGTAGCTAACATAGACAACTTCACACATAAAGGTGTTAAAATTAAACCCCAGCTCTCCTCAGGTCTGTGCAGCTAAATAGATTTTAACTGTAATTGTCAGAATAAACTGTATATGTATTTGGTGTTGTTAGAAAGACAAACTTTCGAAGTGACTTTGCTGTATAGCCTAATTTGTTCTGTCCTGTCCTGTACTGTACTGTACTGTATATTCTTCATGGACTTTCCATGACCTCTAGGAATGTCATGGATATGAAGTACGACTGCCAGTTACTTCTGGGATCCAACCACTTCAAACATATACCCAAATATTATGGGACTGTGTCTAGCAGGCGTTGGCCATCATTTTTAAGGGCTTGTTTAGCCTTCTTTGATGCCAAATAGGTGGGGCTTGTCTCACGGAAAAGTACAGTCAGTACCGTGAGGTTTCACAATCACAGGAAAACATGTGAAGGTCAATTTACCACACTTTTCTGTGATTTAAAGCTCACCTGACTCTATCTGGACTGTCCAGATGTAGTAAACCTATGTGACCATGTGGTACTCATGTACATTAAAGCAAACGCCAAGAACTGCAAGCACAATAAGGGTTCCGAAAGAACAGTTTCAGTAAATTCAGACTTCTTTGAAGTTTTTAGGTCTCCTCTACACATGAATCTAGTGGCCTTGGTTAAAAATAATAGTAATAATAAAATAATTTCATAATAATAATAATAGTACTAACAAAAGTAGTAATGTAATTAAAAAATAATACCTCAAGTGGTTATATGAGAAAATTGCCTTATGTACGCGCCTGAGTAAACATAATTTAAGGATAGGTTTTATATTTTTCAACCCAGGCAGTGTTGAAACACTCATCATTTATAATTGTGTACAACCGAACAGCTAGCTTTAGCAATAAGAAAGGTACCACTCTGCTGCAGCTTCTTGCTAGTCTTCAACACAGTCGATAGAGCACTTGTTTTTCGGCCTCAAGAACCATCATAAATGTTCTTTCTGAAAACGGGAAACTCAGTATGGTTATGTATATATCTAGTTTATTGTTGTATTTATCCAAAATAAGTTTTGAACAACCATTTTTCATTATCATATTTGGAACTACTTTTTACTACAACAGCAGTACATCCCAGACATTTGTAAACTTCATGATCACCCAAGCTAAATGTAAAAATATTAAGCCTCAACGTTTTAATATGACCTGGGTTGAAAATACCAAGACTAATTTTTAATGTGCGAATTGTCTTCGTCAAAAATGTAGCAGTTAATGATTACAGTGTAAGATTCCCTCAGTAACTGACCATTCTCAACATTTCGTTTTTCTAAATACCATCACTTTTGGTGGAAAACCTTGTATCTCCAAAATATCAAGCATTCAAGCGACTAAGAAAAATCTGGCCCCCAAGTGGACCTCAGTATATGGATCTGAATGCTTGAAATGTCCTACTTACTACAATGTATTAATCACTTAACAAATTGTGACTGGTTTTCAAATGCTGCAATGAATACTTTATGCAATGAATTATCCAAAAATATGTCAAATTAGAAGGTTCAAGGAGGATAACTTTACTTTTAAATTAAGACTTCTTGACCCTGAAAATATACTCTTAAGATTGGGATCAGGTCTCTTATCTCTGGTAGTGTAATAGTGATCCATTATTTTAATAAATGCAGAAAGCCCAGACCAAGATCACCACCAAAATCTAATCAATTGTTTTTTGGCCCAGTGCCTTTCTGTTCATCAAATTTGATTGAAATCAGTTCACGTTTTTGAGATATCCTGCTGACAGATCTTTTGAACCATGTCGAAATGACCTCAGCTTCCAAGAAATAAACCATCTGTAAGCAAATTATTGATAGCTCAAGCTGTGGAAGGTTGCATTATTACAACATTACCAAGATAAGATTTGATCAGTTTGTATGCCAGTGCAGTTGCAGTAATACAGGTCCACTCAAGTTATAAATTGCTTTTTTATCATTTATCATGGCATACTTTATCTGTGTAAAGGCTAGTCAGTGAGTCTTTACTCCAGTCAACCAAATAAATTGCTAGAGGTTCATTTTTCCTTGACACACTGTTGCAGATGACTGAATTACTGGCAGCCAGGCTGGATTCACGGAAGCGTCTATTCATGGATGAATCCGTTTCCCATTGATCAAGTCTCTGAACAATGTGCACCCAGTGGAATTACAGCAGTGTTTCAAAGCCCATTTGTTGGATGAAAATGGAGGAATAATGTGATACTTTGTTAATGTTGCATGGTTTTGGAAGCAGCTGTTACCTCTGCTGAAGAGGTTGCTTTCGTCTGTCAGCAGTATTTCATCTCATGGAAAATTTCATGGAAAAAGGTGCCTTGAAAGTTGGAGAACAGCCTTGGCCTGATAGCAATTGATTAAATTAGATTTTCATGGTGACCCAGATCTGGGATTCTTACCAGTTTTCTAGTCATAGCTGACAATATCAGACATTTACTACATGAATGATGGGTTTGTGTGCAAGTTGGAGAAATGTCCAGTGTTGTGCTCTGTCTTGCTGAGATTAAGAAACAGTTCTATCAAATTTAAATCATGGCTTCATATTCCATAGCTTACAGAAAATAGACTACTGAACCTACCTACGGGCCAAATGTCTGCTGTGTTAGCTAACAAGCTAACTTGCCTCCTCCCACCAAAGCAAATTGTGGCTATTTTTTAACACAAACTTAAAATGTTGCACTATGAAATGGACCTCTGTGTTTAGTGCAGGGACACAGCTGTTTATGGCAAAGCTGGACCACACATAGAGAAGAACGACAGTGTAGGCTCGGTGGCGTCTTCTCAAAGAGATGGAGGACAAAATGATGCTGCATTCTTGTCATGCCAGATTTACCACAAATGCAAACTGTCAACCGAGAGAAAATGCTTACGTCAAACCTCCTAGTGGTTCTTATTTAGTGGGTGTTATATCTCCCACTAGGCGTCACAAATTGCTTAAAAGTGTCAACACAGACGGCAGACATGGTGGCAAATTCACTGATACTGGCAGTCCAGTGTAATAAAAAATCAAAATAATTTGTTTAGACACTGATACAAGTCTGCTGCTTCTAAATGCATATATAAAAATGACCACCATGTGTAAGGCTTCCACATAAAGATGTCATCATGTTGTTTCCAAAGGAACTCCTAAAGCAGGAAAGGACAATATGTCATCGAGTATCCCTGGTTTATACCTTACTTAGTGTCCCAGCTAGCTGTCACACTTAGGAGTAATTTCTCTGTTGCTAACAAGTTCATATTTGTCATATCGGATTGTACATTTTAAACCTTAGCATTATTTCGTTAATGTTAGCTAACGACAACTCAGATTGGGGGTCTGGGTTTATGCAGCTGCTGGATAGAGTTCTGGTGTTTTGTAACCATTCACAACTAATCAGGGACATTCCACAAATTTCTGGGCCCAATGTAAGTGCAAGAGTGTGTGTTTGTGTGTATGTGTTATTGTTCAAGTAAACACCGGCCAAGACCATTTATGGAAAAAAGGGGAAGCAAGCATAAGGGCCCTGTCAGTTTTGTAATGTGATTTATTTTGCTAAATAGCAATGCTGAAATTAGTCTACCTTAAATAAAACTGAAAGCTGTAGTCCAAAATAAGCATTTCAGTCTTCAGGTCTTAGGAAGGTCTCGCGCCCTTGCATCTAATACACACATTGTATAAAAAGAAACACCAGTCTGCTTCATATGAAGTGTGTTTTGTCACATAGTTAAAGTCAAAGTTCAGACGGCACAGATAGTGGTTTATAGTGTTATTTTCCATGCCCGTCCCATTTGTTTCGGTATTTGTGGTACCCAAGTCTGGCACCCGTGTTGCTGTCGGTATGACGTATTGTCCCTTCCTTCTTTTTACGTTCCGTATTTTTATATCGTGACGTCAGACGGAGGGGCAGAGGTCGGCGGGTTAGCTCGACTACAGTAATTCTGTTTCAAATCCAACTCCCTGCTGTGAGCAGTGGGCGAGGCCACTACGGACCGCTTCAGGGCTTACTGCGCTATTAATAGCCCGTGAATGGAACGGCGGCCTTCCCCCGCTGCCACGTGTGGGCCGGAGCATGTGTGTAAAGCAGCGGAGCGGCTCACTACGGTCACATTTCTCATGTGGACCTGAACATGCTCTGCCTGTCCTCCTCAATACACGTCATATGCTCCATGTATGTGGATGTGTACGCAGATAACATCACATAGACTGCAAGGAATGCAGATATACAGGGTGCTATAGGCTGCCTACTTGTCCCACTCCAAGGGTTTTATTTATTCAGTCGTTAAGCTATCTCATGTTGTCCACCAATCAGATACAGCGAGCCAGCTGAATGTGTTGGCAGTGGCTTTATTAGGATTATGTAATGGCCATTGGCTAGACATCCCTAAGCCATCTGAGCTGCTGGGTGGTTTTGTCTCTGAATGCCGTTTGCTCTCTGTAATCTGTCACTGAAAACTACACTCTATAATATCAGTCCTCATTGACAGGCGGTTGGTTTAGGCATTCAGCCCCAGGTTTTGGAACAATAAATGATATCACCTCCTCCTCTTCAGCACTGACCTTGTTTTTTTCTCTCTCTCTCTTCCTCTTCTAGTGAACGCTTTCTCAGCATCATACTGAAAATAGAAGAAATGCTTCAGAGTTGGTTCCCACATGTAAAACCAAATGTGACAGCAGTCACCCAGGCAAATGACAGCACTCCAGCTAAGAAGCAAAAGGTAAAACAAACAAAAAAAAAGCATGTTGTTTCTTTTCTTTCTTTTTTTTTTTTTAGCTAGACCATATCAAGCCTGAATAACCTAGCTCCAGTGTTGAGCAGGCAGGTGTAAAAATGTCAAATTATTTGACAAAATGGGGTGTTGAATTTATTAAAATGTATCCCTCTTATATATTCATGGGTTTGGGTAATTGTCATGTTTTCCAAGGACAACAGTCAACAGGCCACAGTATTACTAGACAGGCAGAGATCAAATGGGAAAAACAGCATGTCCTTACACTTACATACAAGAATGTGTTGACTCCTTGACAGATTAACAGACATTTGGAAAGTACATCACAGCGCAATTCAGCCCAGGAACTAGAAGGCACTAGAGTGCAAAGCTCTGCCAACACTTGACAATTTTCTAAACCTGCCATATACTCATAAATCATTCCTATCACTTCAAGCTAAATTGATTTCTTGACCCTGCAAACTTAACATTATGAATTGGAATATATTAGTAGGGGTTAGTTGGGGCTAAACTGTCAAATAATGGTGGAAAAACACCTCAAACACCATCAAAATTTAATCTTTAGTTCCTTTGCATAAGACTTATCTATCCACCAAATTTCTGCTCATACATTTTTTTGATATCCTTTTGATATTGTTTAGTCCAACATCAACTTTCCCACCTGCACACGAAAGCAGCAGAATAGTTACAGCTAGAGACCAAAAAATGGCTAATGGCAAAAATCTCAGATCACCCAACTGACTATTGGGCCAAGGCCTTTCCATCCCCAAAATCTTAGCCAAACTGTTCACGAAAACATTCTGAGGAAACTCAAGTCATGCCTCATTAAACCTGTTTCCAAATGCACTTAAAAGTTGTTACATTTATTTAACAGTAGCTGAAGACAGGATTTGTCTTGATACAAAGCTGATGTGACTGTCCTGTTTCTCCAGCAGCATCACACCAGTGCCACCCCTCCTCCATCCTCTTCAGCGTCCTGGTGCTCCTCTGATGTTGACTGGCCCTCCAGAGCGGCTGAGGGCCCCTACTCCGCCACCCACCTCAAATGGCTTCACACCTCGCCCATCTGCTCCCTCACGACGCCTGAACCAACCCTGGCCCGGCCCCCTGCCCCTCCCGCATCGCCGCCCCCTGCACGCTGTAACCTGGAGGTAACCCAGGACAATGCTGTCTCCTCCAGCACAGATTCACAGGCTGGGCCCTTCCACCGCCCCAAAGCTAACCCCCGTCTCAGCCAGGGGCCCCTCCCCTTCAAGATCAGCTCCCCTTGCCTGGAAAGATTGCTGCAGGCTAAGGACAGTATCATCACCCCCAGAACTATGAGAGATGGTAGCAGGAGGGAGCGGAGCTGGATGTCCTAGCTTTAGACGTAAGGACTCAAACCTGGGTGTGTTGACATGGTACGTGATGGAACTTCTACGGTGAAAATTAATCCAGGGACAGTGAGGACAGACCTGGGCGGGACAGGATCTCATCATGCAGACCCTGAAAGGCTCCCACAGAGCCAAGCTAAGCTCAAAGGTTATTAGGCCTTAAAAAAGCATGTTCGGAAGTCATCCAAGTCCAACTTTTGTTATCTAAAGCTAAGTGCACGCACCGCCCTGATGTTGAGTCAACCTGGATGGGTAGAGTCAGAGGTTCAGAGTGTGAAGTAACAGGCCACCGGGTTAAAAGGACAAAGCGATATGGCTGTGGTTTTTGGTGGCATCTGGTTTTCGGGACATGACTGATCAAGACATGCTATGTGCGTGAACAAACACGGATCTCTTCGTTGAGCCTTCACTGATTGTGTTTGGGTTGGACACAAGTCTCACAAGAGTCCAAAGGTTGAAACAATGTTGGCAGAGGACATTCGCTCAGATATATTCCCTGGACACAAGACCAGAGAGTGAACATAAAGGGAATTCAGGCAGGAATCATGTGCTCTGGGTCTAACTTCTTCTGAAAACAATGTCCATGGTGATCTCTGGGTGAATGTACATTGCTTTGTATGGAACGGCAGCTTTGAAAGCTGAGTGCTTTGACTGTTACTTTGTTGATCCGCTTCTCTTTAGGTTCTTATTGATTCCTCTACCTCATGCTAATACCATGCCATAGTTTAACATGCGAGGACTTCTAGCATATTGTCGCTGTCAGGTGAAACCCCACATCTCCAAAATGGGACGTTTTCAATGCAGCTTTGTTTTTAGCTTGACAGCCATGCATTTGAGTTTTCCCAAAGGGGTTTGAAGGGGTTTTACAAACCCAAGGACAGTAGAATTTTCCTCAACCCATAAAGAACCACCTAATCCTAAAGTTAAAACATGAAAATCTGAATTTGGACTAGCTTTCTCACAACAGCAGTGGTATAAATACCTAATTTCAATTCAAATAACCACAATACCTGTCTGTCAATTCTTGTCCTTTACACCATGCATGAGTTCCAGGCTGGTCATTGTTTAGACTTCCAAATTACAATGAGAGGAAATATATTTGTTCTGCAGATAATTTCACGCCGCTGTTCTGCAAAGGTAAAATTACAGGGACCCAAGAGGGACAACAGAGACCAGAAACATCTCCTGCCACATCCAGTTGAAGTCAGCCAATAGCGCTTGCCAACATTGTCCCACAAAGACAGTGTGAACACACTGCTTATCAATGTAGAGAAGCTTTCCTTTGTGTACATATTTTTTTTTCACAATTTATTTACCCCCCCAAAAGATGGCCTTTGTGATATTTTATACTTATGAAATAAATGTGACATCTGCTTTCTGAAAGGAAGTGTTCTGCTTACTTTTCATCATTCCTTTTTTTTTTTGTTTTTGGTTATGCAGCAAGCCTCAACACAGAAGAGACAAAGTCAATTTTAAAGCATTTATTGTGTTTTTTGTATGCTTTAGGAAACTCGGCATAGGCAATTTAGAAATTAAAACAAAATAAATATGGATATTATGTAAAACATTTTCCTAATGAAGCATTTTACACAATGTACAATATTCTTTTTTTCCCCAACCAACTGGCTTGAATATTCTATACACATTTCCAAACAAAATAAACATACCTCCATGCAAAAACCCTGAAAATGGGATGTGGAGCAATGAGAAGAAAAAAAAAAAAATCAAAAACACTAAATGCACTTCTCGTGTGGATTGTTGTGTCTTAAAAACTGCTAATAAACCACGAGGTGAAATGAAAACGCTGAATCCGTGATGTTTTGAGAGTACACAGAATGGATTTAAAAAGTGGCCTGTCTGCTCAGGAGTTCCTACTATTGGTGAAGTGATGACGATGCATCTCCGGGTTTTTGCTGAGTGTGTTTTGTGTGTATGTGCTTGTGTGTTCTTGATAAGACAGTCCATTACCATGCCCAGTCACTCTTGGGTCTGAATAAGTATACGTGTGTGAGCGTGGAAGTGGAACTAGGTGTGTCAGTAGTCCGTGTCGGAGCCCTCGGCGTTGTCTACGTTGCGGGAGAGCATGTAGTTGTCCATGTCGATGGAGCGGCAGTTGTTGATGGCGTAGCGCAGCCTCTCAGCCATGACGGCCTGGCTGGAGTAGGGAGGCAGACGCAGCTGGAAGAAACACGTCTGGGAAGTGGGAAGGCTGTCGTACGGCTGGGAGGAGAGCAGACAGATAACATGATTCACTTGCCTCCACTTCCTGGAACGCTGCAAGGATTCTTCACAAGGCTGACAGCTACACACATCTTGAAAAAAAACATTTTAGGGCTGGGTATTATCTTGGACCTTACAATCCAAAGTGATTTCCACTGTATGGGCCATGATAGACAATTCAATACTGCACACATTCTGTTATGTATGCGACTGAAATTTGCAGTGATTTCATACAAACTGTATGATTGTATGTGTGTCATTGATAGGGATTGGGTTGAAAATAAACACAAATTGGCTACCCATTCATTTTTATTAGGCAAAATAAATGGAAATAATGCAGACTTTTGTGTGCAGGAATCCAGTGAAATAATTTGGAATGACAAACACGCACACTGAAAACGCACAATTCTTAGTAAGCTGAACTTCGAGGCACTCCAGCAAACAGGCTGCGCTCTGTCAGATAGAACCTCAGGCGGCTGGAAAACATCTGACTGGCGTCTATTCAGAGGTGTGTGTAAATTTGTTGTGTTACGCTAGCAATTAAATACTGAAGAAGCTTACAGACTTTTTTTTATTTAGTTCATGTAGCTCTTTTTTGTTTTTGAATAGGAGATGCAACTACTGGCTTGATGATTATTATTACTATTATTAATAAACAGAACTAGTTTGCTCAAGAAGGATCTTTCATCTCTAAAAGCTGCAGTGAAAAATAATACACAATCTGTGAAAGAATTGGAGTTGTAAGTATTTCATTATCAGGTTTTGCAGAATCCAATTCTGATTTTAAAAAATAAAACTGGTGTATCAATTTTTCATCCAGCATCTCATCTTTAATGTTACTGGTGATGAAGAGGCTCAACTCTGATGTTTGACACAATCCCTCAAGTTTGACAAGGTATCAACCTCAGTAGGTACCACTACCCGGCCCAGTGCACTCACCCTGTCCACCTTCATGATCTGAAACCTCTGGGAGATGTCGGCGGTGTTGGCGGGCAGCCGCGAGCGGCCTGAGACGAAGCGCATGAAGAGCACGCGCTCCTCGTTGGAGAACTCGTCCAGCGTCTGCCAGAACCACTGCACCAGCGAGTGTTGCTCGTCCACCTCACGGTAGCGCACCACCTTCTTCAGCACGTCGCAGCAGATCTCGGGCATGCCGCACACCATCTGCTCCAGCTGCTTGGCCGTCAGCAGGGAGAGCAGGGGAACGGGCACGATCCACGACATGCCCTCACGCACTGCCGCCACCTGAGAGGGGAGGGCAGACGTTCAGCGTTGATGCCAAATCTGCTCTTAGCTCTGCTGGCTTGATTAAGTAAGCCAGACTTCTGTAAGTGAACTGCCATGTTACTGATCCAATTTAAATCGTATGTGAGAGGAATATATGAAACTGAAGAGCGGTATGGGATTTCATTCATTGCTTGGTAACCTGCAATGCTGCTTCAGTCTGCCAGTACAACAAAATCCGGTTAGGCTGGTTACCTTGTAATATGAGAACTAAAATATAATGTGTGCCTCATGTTGTAATCTCATGTTGACACTCGCATCATGTCCGATTAGATCACCCTTCACCACTTTTAGATGACCTCCTGGAATACATCCCTCAACTCAGTGGAGCTCTAACTCCATCTACGCAGAAGTGGAGATCATCTGTGGGCTTTCACTGAACTTACCATAGTTTGGAATCACAAGACAAAATAATTAAAAAAAAAATACCTTCTTTTTCCCACTATTTGAGAAATACAGGCTTCTGCGTGCCAAAAATGAACAAAATCAAAAAAGTCTGCTTTTATTTCTGAGATACTACTTGAGGATTTTGGAATCAGATATTAGTCTTGGGTAAAATCTTCTGTACTGAATACCAATAACTCCATTTTGGCCTGGCATCAGCATCCACACTGATACCAGTAGGTCCATACTTTTAACTATTCCTATCTCTGTCCTGTTGGAAAATATTACAGTTAAAAAAAATTACTGTTTACTTGAGGCTTGACAACTCACTTAAGAAACTTGCAGCAGTATAATGGAAACCCTCTTTGACCCAAATTATGTATAAATTATAGCTGATACCACTTTCAACAGAAATATATCATGTGAAATGTAGCAGGTACAGTTCTTTGGAAAATCCCAAGCATTCCTGGAGGAGCACAGCACAGAGCAGAGACTTACTTGTCGATCGATTTCATGAAGCCTGTACTCAATAGCTCTGTCCACATACTCCTTCCTGTTGGAAAAAGTGAGGGGGATACTGTTTCCTCCCGGGATGATGGGTACCATCTTGCCGTCTGCACTCTGTCCAACGAAGGAATCCAGAGGAATCATCTGAGGACACAAACACACACACCTTCAATAAATAAGCAATGTAACATATAGAAGTGTCCAATTTTCAAATACGTCAACTGTAACGATGGTTAGAAGATATTATGCATGTCACTTTTTTTTAACCAGTTACAATTACACATTTTTTGTATCTTTTCAATGGACTTATTCATTTATTTTTGTAACAGAATACTCCTATGAGAAACTTTTCATTTGAATGAAATGATGTGGCTGATGCCTGCTCTATTCCAAAATCTGAAATTTATCAATTCATTCTTTTATAAGCCTGGCGAGCAACAGGTATCATAATATCATTATACATTTGTCAGCTAGTCAGACAAAATTCACAAATCAACCACTTTCTCCAGAGCCCCCATTTCACACCAAAACCAGCAGAAAAGGCAGACAAGGAGTCTCTCTTTCTGTCTCTACCTCCCACACTCCCTCCTTTCATGCCAAAGCAGCAGATGCAGCCCCTTCCTCTCCTCCCCCCCCGGCTGAGAGAGCTGGCCGTGGCAGTGTTGTGGCTCAGCTTCCAAGCCCCCTTCCCTCCTCTACAAGGCTGGGAGCGGGGCCAAGTCTCCGCTAGGCAGGATATGCTGCATCAACAGAGGTCCAGGCATTCCAGCCGGCCTGGGCACTACAGTGCAGGGGTTGTGTGAGGATGTTTGGACAGAAGAGGGGCTCCTGGACGCTTTAGCTTCCCTCTGGGCGAGCCAGCCTTTTGGGTGGGGTGGGAGGGCTGTGTGCTCTGTGTTGCGATTGTCGAAATAATGGCCCGATCCATGGATGGGCTGAGGTTTTATTAGCAGTGGAAGAGGAACAGCGAGTATCAGAGCTGGGAGAAGAGGCGAAGTAACCTCTTTTTCACAGCTGAAGCTCGAGCTGCGATTGCAGAAGTGAACTGGTGTTTGGAGCTCATCCACAGCCCCCGGCACGGCTTACACCACACTTTCACAACGCTTAAAACATTCCTTTGGTCTTTTTTTTCAGCCAGATTCATGATGATGTTTGGTTTGTTCTTTTAAAAATCTGTCTACTGTAAATTCATGTTGATCATAGAAGCTCCCTGTAAATCACACAATGTTTAGTGCTGCTTCCTGTTACTTCTCGTGTGTGTGGTATGGCCACGGTATGTGACATCATTTGGATTTTGTTTTGGTCTCTGAGGGTGAAGTCAGATTACAGAAATAAAAACAGGCTGGGCTCACAAGACTGTGAGCACAGGGCTCTTGGCCTAGACTGGCTGCTTATTAGCCATTTACCAGGAGGCGTGTGATTCTGATGAATCAAGCGTTCACATGCCCAAGAGAGGTAAACATGCTGCCCACACTGTCAAAATAATTATTCTCAATGTTGACTCAGAAAATTCTATATTGTAATATTGAAGCCCATGCTTAAACCAAGTGCATATATGGTGTAGGATAGCTCTGGTCAGTGCCAAGAGGGGATATAGAAGGGCGTTGGCTCTGTGCAACTGGTATTTACTGGTCAGCCTTCAGGAGGTGGAGTGGGGCTAAATTCAATCACACATATCCAGTGAAAGTTTCCAAACTGATAAACCCAAAGACATACCTGCATTTACCACCAAACACAGAAACCACATTTCTATATACATGCTCCCTGTTTTATTTTACTAGTCCCGTAAAATTCCTATATCCCTTATTTCTGCCCCCTCATCTCAAACACATGGCTTGTAAGCAACACACTGAGCACCAAGGCCCTTACAGCACATATCACATTCAACTGGCAGATTTCTCACTTACTCCATATTGCACCTATGTTAAAGGAATACTCTAACATTTTGGTCAAAATACCCTTTTTCCGACTAACCCAGACTGAGACAAGATATTCGATACCATTTTCAACTCTGTACGTCCACTGGTTCAATTCCTATGGGTAGGATTTCATGTTATTTCTCCTTTCGGAGAAGTTAGATGGTGGGCTAAGGTAATGACTCCTGTATACTTCAAGTCTTTATGCTAAGCTAACATGAAATGCTACCCATAGGAACCGAACCAGTGGACATACAGGAGTGAAAATGGTATTGAACATCTTGTCTCAGTCTGGATAAATTGGAAAAAGGATATTTTTCCCTAAATGTTGGAATATTCCTTTAAAAATTACTGATTCCTCAAACACCTTGCCCCTTTTCTCCCCTATATGAACTTAGTTACTACCAAAAAAATAATAAAAATCCTTTTTCCTCGAAATCAACATGTCCATCCCCCTTCACCAAACCATTCCCCACCTCATGGAAATTTTCCTCGGTGATGCCGCTGTCTTCAATGTGAAGAATGCTGTTGAGCGTCTGGACGTAGAGGAGATCCACCTCCTCCAGATCCTCCAACAACAGGGGGATGCAGCACAGCTGTTTCCACACCAGGGGGGCAAGGTGCAGGTCCAGGGGCTTCTTGGTGCGGATGGCCACGCCCATCAGGATGCCCAGAAACTTAAACTGGAGCAGGTGCTCATCCAGGCACGCTGATGGATTGAGGAGGAATCTAAGAGGGTGCAGGGAGAAAGAAATGTTCAACTGCCTTACCAGACAGTTCGGCCAAATACTGACTTTAAGATGACAACTACTGTCAGTTAGCAAACTGACCACCTTTCTGAACACGTGCAAATTTAAGCTGACCTTGAAAATACTACAAAACTGGAGCAGGCTGTTGCAAAAGATGCATATGTATGTAATATGCAAATGTTTGTTGGAGAAGCTAAGAAGATTCCAGGATGTAGGTAAATCAAACCTTTAAGACTTTGAATGAATGAAAAAATATCTATTTGGGGAAGAGGATCACAAATAAAGGTAAAAAACAAACAAACAAAAAAAGTGGTCCTATGTAATCAGTATTGGTTTCATCTGTATTATCAACCTCTAAATGCCCCAGTGTGAAAGAAGGCTTAAGAATCAATATTTTATTTTTTCTGCTCCCATTAATAACTGAGCCAGGCCCAGAAACTCCAAACTCCCAAGTGCTCACCTGTCTCTGTTGTAGCCAACCTCTGCTGTGGCGTTAGGGGAGGGGATGAGCAGGTCAACCACTCCCGTCTCCAACTCCTACAAACACATTTGCACACATGGAAACATGTCAGAAATATTAGGATAACATCCAGTAAAGGTCTCATTCAGAATATTAACAACAAGTTCAGATTGTGTACAGTCCCATGACACATTTGCGGGGATGACGTTTACGTTCAAGTAATTCTCAGTTTATTTAAGTGTGATCTCAGCTCTGGTTTGTCAGCTGCTTTCACTGGAGCATGCAGTAATGCTAGCAACAAACATAACTTATAGCATACTACGTACATACATACAAGTTACATTTAAACAACACCATATTTTATTATAAAATGCCAGAGTATGTTCTGTCATATATGTTTGAATGAATAAAAGAGAGAGTCACATGTACTGCATCGGTCCCTTGCTAATTAATCACCATGTGATGTCGTGGAATTCATTCATTTACATCTGAGAAGTGATTACATGAATTAACAAACATTTACAGCTAAGATGGGAAGATATGAAAGTCAAGTTAAACTTTCACAATAATATAACTTACTTTCATTAGATATTGTTTAATAAAGGACCTATATGATTTGTAGAAAATCAAGTTCTATAGTACTCAGAAAAACAGCTGTGTGGTGTCTCATCCCTGACTGACTGACTTTGCCTCTACATGAAAAAGGCAAATTGGTGCCACAGTAGTGGTTTAAAAAAAAAAAGTGAAAAAAAAAAACAACATTTCAATGGTTCAAGAATAAAAACACCACCATGTAAACAGAGGGGTACATGTTCCAGTGACAGAAAGAAAACAGTGGTTTTGTTGACCCGGCCCATGAACTGAGCTGATACTGATGAGATACCCAGAGATCTGAGTCCTTTTCTCTATATGGCAGATTTATCCATACCTGACACATCTCTGTTATGGTGTCATCAAAGACTCCTCCCG
>OMLF01015370.1:0-17116 GCA_900302615.1 Holocentrus rufus
CACATCTGCTGACAAAGGTCCCATCTGAAGCAAGTGATAGTGTTCTTTTTTATCCTCTCTATTTTTTTCTTAACTCTAAACTACATGTTAAGGACAAAATATTCTCACAATTAATATTTCAGGGCATAAACATTGCTCTCAAGGTGTCACATTAATATAAATGTCATTGTTGCATAATGCTGGTTTCAGTGTGACAAAATGGAGGAAAACATGCACAAAAATCTTTGTGTCCATGGCACTGTCACTCCCAGTTGCTCTGAGTTTAGAAATCCATTGCCCTGAAATGTGCTGAGGCACTGTAAGGTGAATTTAGTACCACTGAAAAGAGTTGTTGCTACTTGCTTTTGCACCTCTAGGTTCCTGCTGACGTGAGCTTCTACAGGGCTTTCCTTCCTTTTGGACTTGATACTCTGCTCAGGTTAGAAAGCGGTCCTTGCATACACAGATTGTAGCTTTCCCAACAAAGTGACTCTAAAGTTGCTCTGCCTCTTAGGGCCCTCCAAGGTTTCACAGTCCAGTGGCAGTTAATCATAAAATGCATGACTGAGTGGGAAACTCTCTGTGCTCCTCAGTGTTTAATCTTTACTGTACTACGCTTTGACAGGCAGCGCTTGCATCCACTCCCAAGGATGAGAAGGGAATTTCAGCTGTAATATCACAGAATGAAGGAGGAAAATATTTTCCTCTGCTGAACCTTCCCACAACAGCAAAAATGATCATTAACCCTTCCTGTTACAGCCTCAACTTATAGGTATTTACTAGGTATTTACATAATATAAATACAATATTACGGTGCAAGAACAATTCTAATTAATAAACTAAATATTTAGAAATCACAGCTTAATTAATTAAAACCACCTTACCCTTCAGTCCCAGTACCTCCATTCTAGTTGTTAGAGGGTTAGCATAGTAAAAGTTTTCTGAATCTGAAGATAGACTTTAATCATGCATTCAGAAAACAATCATTTAGGAAGGTTTAGATGTTTCCCTTACAAATTTAGTCAATATTTATAAACTAGCTGTACTTATGTAGTAATTGATCAGGGTCCCAGAGACCATAAAACACACAACACACAATCTCATACAGACTCTTCTGTAGTAATTTGTTGTCAAATAGTACTGGGTACATTCTTACAGGGCTGTATAACTTTAAAATTCTGATATTCATCTTTGCTAAAAGGCTGCCATGTATGGTATGCATCAATGCATCACTCATGCCGGCCTTAGACCAAACGACTTTTCAAGCGATTTCACTGTCACAGACAAATTTCCAATGTCAGAATAAAATCATTTTGCTCCTGTATTCTCGTTTGGTGTAATGTACAGTCCAAGCTGTCTTATGTCAGTCTTTTTCTCGTCTTGATTCAAATAAAATGAAACATGTTTAATATTGTCGGAAGTCTTTAGTCTTGGCTCATGCAAATAGTGAAGTTCAATGACATAAACATTGTCAACAACCAATAGGTGCGCTCTCTCCATCACCAAACAGAAAGCTGTATTTAGTAAACATAACGGGGACTACAGGGAGGTGCAAAAATGTGAACAAGCCTCAGTTCTCTTGGACTGTGGAAAAGAAGCAGAAAGTCCTGTTCGTTGTCGGAAATAACCAGACAAATGGCTCCACCAACTAAGAAACTGGTGGAGTTGTGGAGTTTACAAGAGTATGTCTTTGAAATGTCCTCCCATTTGCCCCACGATGGAGTGGAGAAGGAAAAAAGAGGACAGAAATTGCTGCAGCCCTTCAAGTCCCCAGTGAGTATGCTATATGCTACATGCTATGATACTTGCAAGCTAACGTTAGCCACTGAAATGTCTGCTATTAGCCTATGAGCTAAGCGTACATAGCTGAAGATTGCTAGCTTCAACCATATAAATTTGGCTTCAGTGTTCCCTCTCCCTTTCTCTCATATGTGTTGTGTGTGTGTGTGTGTGCGCGTGTGTGTAGGAGGGGGACTTACCTGGAGAGGTATTCAGTAGTCAGTCCATGTTTACAATCTACTGGAAAACTCTGAATAGCAGCGGAAGCCCTTCAATTCTTCACTTGTGTATGAAACAGAGGGACAAAGTTGATGGGGGCGTTAGTCTGCTACTACAACCAATGTATATGTTATCCTGTTATTTCAACTCAAGAGGTGAAAACTTGGAGTTTGTCTTTGAGGACACAGTACTTCCGTCTGCAGAAACCCCTGCCGAGTGGAAGTGGAGAAAATAGCCCCTCACTTCAAAGCAACAGTGGCTTAAGAGAAACTTTGACTTGACTTGGTTTTTCAGAACAAACCATCGCGCACACACAAGGGCAGCTGTGGCCAAAAGCTGCTTCTGTTTCTGTGGCATCGTTCAACAGATTTTCTTCCTGTAAATTCCCACGGGGAACATAAGGGGAAATAATCTCAAAGGAATCTAGTTGTAGTCTTGCAATTAGTGCAAGGCCCAATGCAATTAGTGACCCTGCAAGTCACTACCAGTCTTTGCAAAATCTTTAGTCTGTAACTGAAAACACTTTGTCTTTAGATGTGAGGTTGTCAGACTTAGACTTTTAAAAGTCTGTTCAGTCTTCTAGTGTATGGTAGGAATAAGATTCTGGTTATTTGCCTCTAATCTCAGTGAAGTTTGATATATACCATATACCATACCACCACCATGTACCATACCACCTATTAAGAATTAGAACCAGTTAAACCCATTCTTTTGCTTTGATTGATACAGTTGAGATCTATTTGAGATCACTGAAACAAAGAGATAAATTATTTTATGTGGTAATTTGTATATTTAGTAAAATATTAAACAAGAAATTTAATCACATACTGCAGAGTAATTGTAAATTTATTTCTCTGTGGAATTTTTTTTTCCACTAAATTTTGTCCTAAATATTTCTCCATCCGAGCTCATTCAGGGCCATACACCAAATCTAAAATGCAAGAAATGCCTCAAGCTAGCTAGAGCACATCCCTAGCTAGAGAACATCCCACATCTTCCACAGCTAACGTGAAGGTTTTGCCTATCTCTTCATAATCAATTAAATAAAGTCAATAAATATTTATAGAAAGAAGAGACATAGGTTCACAAAATTGTTAATCACATGAATGCTTATCTTAGAGCAGATGCAAAAGGAGCACAAAAGAGCAATCTAACAGCACAAGTAAATAAATAAATAACTGGATTGGAGCTGAATATCTGCCAGTCTCTGATATTCCATATGGGAACAGTCTGGGGTCGGAGAGAGAGAAGTGAGACATTAGCACTCAAAATCACAATCCCGCTGGTGTTAGAATAATAAATAAATCAATAAATAATAGACTTCTGGTTAGAGAATTGAATACAAAAGCTTCACTGACAAACAATTGGTACCTTTTACAATACATTAATTCTGGGCAAAATACCTTTATTCTGACTTGAGACATTCAATACCATTTTCACCTCTGTACATCCACAGGATCGGTTCTGATGGGTAGCATTTCTTGTTGGCTTGGCATAAATACTACCTAAAACATAAACCTTACAGCAACCCCAAAACTGTCTTATTTACACAATGCATCATGTATTTGAAATACACTTATTTGTAAATTAAAAAAGAAAAAGAAAAAAAAGGATATTTTAGTAATTTTAGGAGAAGTTGGATGGTAGGACATATTTGGGGTCCATTTCAAATACTATGAAATGTGTATGCCACTTTAAGTGCAAATGCAGCATCAGCCATCCCTAAAACAACTGTACTGCATGGAGACCATCCTGGTAAAAAATGACAGAATTATGTGAGCAGCATAATCCCAGTGTTGTCAAGCCAAACAACTGCAAGTCACAGACCACACATTACAGGCCTGTCATGGCCTCTGACAACTGTTCTGCTTCAAGCTCTGGCTCACCTCTCATCTTCTTGTCTCTACCAGTGCCCCACACTTGTGGTCTTGCACTTGAGCACTTCCACACTTACATCACGTGTCTCCATCATTACCAAGACGCATGCAAGCTCACATATCCAGTGCATTATAATGACAACAAAAGGTTTGGGACACATATTCACTTTGATGATGTCACACAAAATGCTGAACATAGTAGTATCGTTATAGAGAACAAATTCATCAACTACGTTTCACTTTTATCAATAATTTTTCACAATTTATAAACTGCATTTTTATCATTTAAAATTTGTGAGTTCTTGAGGTTTCAACGGTTCAAATGACTTAAATTAAACTGAACCGTTTCTTGCCTTACATGATGCTTCCTTAATGTTGTTTTGTTCTGCCACGTGAGCTGCAGCTGACAACTACCAAGACGTCACAGAAGTGCACTTCTGAGACCACTTCTGAGCGGTATCAGCTGAAGAGCGAATTAAGTGCATCCTGAGTGCGCTCACGGGTGCAATTTTTCTTCACCGATCCGCCCTGCACACTTAGCATCCGGTATATGAATGCACAATGAAGATCACAAATAGAAAGTGGAACTGTGCATCTCTCACTCTCTCTTGGTCTGTGTTTGTGTGTGTGTGTGTGTGTGTGTGTATGTGTGTGTGAGAGAGATACTATAAAATACCCACAATGCACCGCAAATGTAGTGAACAACCGATGGTCACTACATTGGTCTGCTGATGCATCCCATAATGCAATACGCCGGTGTCTTACCAAAGAAGAAGAACTGTCTGACTGTAATATTGATATCATCTGAGTTGCTGAGGTTTTTCTACAGTGAGTGTGAGCAGGCTGAATCAAAGATATTTCTCCTGTTGAGGAGAATGTAGTTTTTTGTTGTTTTTTTTAGCTATGGCGGAAATTCTTTAAGACGATGACATGTTTGTTTGTTTTTTTTTTTGTAGGTAAATATTCTGTTGTTCTGTAAATTATTCTACTGTGTTCTTTCATGTAACTGTTATTGCTCATTTGAATGGCTTACTTTTAAATGTAGTCTATTAGAATTTACTACTACTACTACTACTACTACTACTAATAATAATAATAATAATTATAGTATTGTTGGACACACCTGCATCACATCTGCCACATTGTTCTGAAGCGATGCTCTTTCTGTAGTGTCAGAAACGCTGTTCACTCGTTCCCCGTATAGCTCACTACATGACAGGCACTATCTAGTAAGTAGTCAATGAGTGAATGAGTAAGCGGTTTTGAACGCAGCACTGTTTCCTTCTGCACACCTGTCTGCCATCCCATCATCCCATTAGTCCTGTGACTTCACCTGCTTGCCCTCAGCCTATTAGCTTCCTGTCTTCTTCCTGCCCAACCAGCTGCTCCTTGTGAACTCGTTAGTCTGCTCAAAGTATACCTGGCCTTGTTGAGTCATTCTCTGCCAGAATGTTTGTTGGAGATATTTCTTTTGATAACATTGTCTATAACATTGTGTGGAGGGGTTGTGTGTTCAATCTAGAAAACTGCTGCAAATCTGACTCAGCCAACGTCGAAGAATACATGAGCCCAACTGTGTGCACGCATGTACAAGTGTGTGGAAAGATGTGAGACCTGTCTGCTTTCACATACAGTTTCCACCCCTTTTTTTTTTTTTTTTTACTCTCAGGTCAAATCATCACATCAGATCAGAGATGTGAAAATGTAATATAGGCCTTTTTGACCTGCACTCAAACAAGGGTTAATTGTGTCTGACACAGTGCTCTATATGTTACTGCGGTCTAACTGATGGATCCATGCTCAGCAATTTTCTCTGCTTATTCTCTCTTCAAAGTAACTCTCTACCAATTGATAATGAAAAAGTGCATTGAATCCCATAAATTAATTGACAGTCAAAGTGTCTTGAGATGAATGTTTTTGTATGAAATGGAGAGAAGAACGACATGTTGGTTTCCTTCATCCTGCACTCGCTCTGTGTCTCTTTCTTTTCTGGGCTGTGTACAATGAAGCCAGCCTATGATCACGATGGCCTCAAAGCCAATATTTCAGCTGTGAGGATCAAATTCTCCAAGCTGCTGACTGTCTATTAATGCCATGCCAAGGAGACTATGCAAGAAACATGACTGAAATGTGTAAAAAGTGCTTATCCTTGGATACTGAAAATCTCAAAAGGATCACATCATTTCTCTGCAGCCATTCAATGTTGCTGCTGACAGCAAACACATCTGACAAGTAATGCAAACCATGGCAGAGTGAAAGGAATTTGTTGTCTTCCATGGTCTCCTTAATTTGAAGGATTACATACCCCTCCAAAAAATTCACAAAGTTGTCCTATATGCAGCCTATTAACAATTTAATAAAAAAAATAGTAGTCTATCATTTTATTCATTAATTTCATCTTTCCTGCAGGCTCAAGGCCCATAGAGAGAAGAAATAAAAATAAATATAATTCATCAGCAAATCATTAGCAAATAAACCGCAATGTTTACTTACAATCCACGTTAAGTGAATTTCAACTACATGTAAACCAACCCTCACACTGACCTTTTTTGCTCTACCAGCTCTGTCCCCATTTATTGATGAGGTGGTTCATATGAGCATGCATGACTTTGTACTGCCCAGCCTCAGGTCCTAGTCCAGTCCTCCAATTTGTTGCATATCCACATTAGCCATATATTCATCATTGTCTATCGTGCGCTTTTTGTTACATTTGGGGCTGTAAAAGTTGGAATATATATTTCATTTTCCCTTAGGTGATTCCAATCTTTTCATTCATTTTTGTGATTCTATCCTGGGACACTTGGAAACCCTTCTCTGGCTGCCTTTTTATTTACTTTGATTAATGTGGCAGCCATTTAGGGGTATGGGGTCTTACCATTTCTGGCTTGGCAAATATGTTTGCTTTAGCCCCTGGAATCAGAACCGATTTAGAATTGATTCCATCATTTCCACCACAAGGAATCAGTATTGACTCTAAAAAACATTGAATCACTCATCCCTCGCTCTGCCATTTATGAGAGCAAGGCATCAAAGAAGTTCTTATTAGCTGAGGGAGTTCTTTTATGTCATAACCTTTGACTGTGCAAGAGCCACAAGGGTGGTAAGTTGCCCAGAGCAGGGGAAGGCTTGCTTTAAGTATCAGTTCAGACAAGGAAATCACTAATGTTTCTATGCATGTAGAGAGAGAGAGGGCTGAGCGGAAGAAGAAGCAGAAGAAGAATCTTCTGATTCTTGGGGAATAAGTAGCAATCAGGTAACTGAACATTGTTTTTCTTTACGTGTCATGGTTCATAAAATAATCATGCCTTTTGTTCAAAATCAGATGAGCTGGGACAAATACATATTAAATTCAGGAATGACATGCAGAGTGGGCCCTTCTTTAGAGAAGCTGCATTGGCACTAGATGCTTTGAGAAGGGTATCATTGTCAGTAGATTTAGTGTAAAGAGTGGTAGTTATGTGCTCAGCATTAATACTTAATCCTACTATTCTAAAATGGGACATGTGTCATGCTCAGGTCTGCACTGAACTTAACAGAGAGTACCATAGCATTCAGATATAAAAGGAAATTGTGCCAAATGTGCTTATGTTCTAAGAAACCCATGAACAGATTTGCATAATCAGGAGAGAATATATATATAGCCCATAGCTGTCCCGTGTTTCTGAAGATAGAATTCCTTTTCAAATAAGAAATAATTCTTTCTCAAGAGTATAGAGAGTGCATCCAACAGAAATGATGTACAAGGAACTTTTTCGGTTCTACGGTAAGGAAAGAAATGCAATGTTTCAAACCCACCTTATGAAGCGCATTTGTGTGTAGGACAGTAAAACATGGTAATATGTGTATGTCCAGCTCTGTCAGGTCAGTCTTGATCGTTGAGAGTTCTTTTAGAAAGTCACTGGTGCCTCTCAGATTAGAGGGTATTTCGACTAGAAGAAGTCTTAAAATGCGGTCCACGTGAACGTCTTCCAAAGCCTTATGTAGAAAAATGTCAATTGCTTTTTTAAATTGTTCTGAGGATCACCATCCCATTTGATAAAGTAAATGTCTTGAGACAGCTGTGATCTGCGTTTTATTCTATTTCATTGCATTTTATCCCCCATTTCAATCAAAACCCCCTTATTCAAAAACTTAGAATTGATATTTGCGCCACATAAAGAGGTCAGAAGATTATTCTCTCTCATAGTTTTTTTTTGTATTTGGAGGAGTGTAGCATTTCTTTTTCCTCAACCAACTGCAAAAAATGTTTCAGTAGCTAATTTGTTCATCTGAGAGCAAAAGCTTTTCTAAACTTTTAACTCTTAAGGAGTTTTTTTTCTGAAAGCACAAGGATTGCAGACTTGGATATTGTCCTTTCTGTAGAAATATTTCAGCTAGATAGACCTATAGAACCTATAGAAGTCTGGATGAGAGCAGTGGGAGCACAGGACAAACCTTTCTTTGATCAGTCGCACCACAGCTGGGGAAAGTGCCCAATTGGACAGGTTGAAAATTAGGTTTTCTATGTCTCTTCATGGGTGTTGCCCTAGTTATTGTGGGTGCACCCTGTCTGCCACAGTGTGTCCTCTTTGTCTTCTAGTGTCTGGAGGTAGGGTGGGGGGTGATGGCCTGTCATGAGCTCCTAAAAAATCACAGTGTGAGTCAGAGGGATGCTCAAAGCTGGAACTAGAAGTCAAGGATTATCCCTGTCGGAAGCAGACTTATTTCCTGGGTTTCCTGTAGCTAGAGGGATGCAGTCTCCATGGATATACAGCGCCTTGTCATCTTGATAATCCATGGGGTCTTATCTTCACTTTCTGTAAAGTTCCTCAATATTAATTTATAGTTGTATTTAGGTTGATAAACTGGTGACAACAGCAATGCAGTTGCTTGAACTGATGACAAGTATCTTGGCATCACAGATGGCATCATAGATTATAGACTTCACTGTCTTGTCTCAACTTATGAAAAAGGATTTGGGATTTTCTCAAACTGTAAAGAATTGCTGCCTCAGTCTGATGCTCAGATGAACAGATGAGAGCAACATAAAAAGGTCTGGAGGCTAAGAAATGAAAAAATAAATAAATAAATACATGAGAAACAAACTGAAATAATACAGAAACCACATTACAAACCAAGGAGGTTTAACTAATCTCTCTTGGCACTGATTCTCTTCTCAGAGGTTTGTAGGTTTATCTTATGACAAGCTCTAGTAGCCTTTTCTTGGCCCAGTCACCGATTTGTTGTCTTATAGGCAAGTGAGCCAAATTTGATAGGGTTTATGTGGCTAATGAACAGTGATAGAATTATGTTTTTGAGGCTGTTCTCCAAAAGAATACGAAATCCTTGAGATCAAAAATGTATTAGGATTATAGAATTACCAAAAGGAAGTTGCTGGCTCCAAACTTGCTTCTGTCATTTGTATTCTAATTTTCAGAAAACTCAACGACCATGAATATGTTTTGAAGATGCAATGATGAAAATTATTTCAGGATTTGTAGTATTAATTTTTCTGTCATATCAAGTGCAGCCACACATCTTAAGTACAGTATTGTGCGCCTTGAAATAAATCCACTGTATACCAAAAATGACCACATCAGCAAAGCTTTAATTTAATAACACAGTTTGATACATTAAAGTAGATCAGGGCTAAACACACAAAGCGTCTAACTAGTTTTTAAATATAGATTACATAATTTATTATGAGCATGCAAGGTGATATTTTGTCTGTAATCCATGATATTTATCATTATTAATTCTATTATTCATAGTTGCTGAGGCCCTTTTATACATGAATATACGTCACTTTTTTCACCAAGTTGTTAATTTTACTGAATTGAAAAAGCTTCCAGTCTATTTAATTTGATCTTGTAAAGACTTTACATGATGCAACTGTCAAACATGGAAACATGGAAATGTATTCTGAACATCTACAAATATCCATTCACACACGAGTTATGATTGGATCTGAAGAATGCAAATAAGGTATTTTCTGTCAGTGTCTCTCTTGTAAAGAAACTGTATGTAAGCATTTCCCGTGTCTAAACTGAGTGAAGGTGCCGGTTTGTCTGAGCCACTGTAACCTGGGAATGGGAATCTGAGATGTCTGAAGACAGAGCAAGATACCTTTTCTGAGGAGGACTGGATGAGAGGGGGTCTTAAAACCGCTAGAAGCAGAACTGCCACATATCGTTCCGTGTAATATGTATGATTGCACTTCTCATAGGATCCTATTAAAGAATGGATTCATCACATTTCTGCAACCCTAAGTGATTCTTGCTAATATTGCTAATCTTAGTTTTGCTAAGATTCAGAATCATAACAGAAATCCACGACAAGGTTCAGAAATTCGCTTGTAACTTCTCAATGTTCTTCTCACTATCTGGTACAATGCCACCATGAACAATGCAGCATGTAAAACCTAACATGCCCAGGGTGTTTGCTAACTTATGAAAATAATTATCTCAAACAGGTTTCTTGGAAGACCTCCATCTCAATTTGAATTATTTGGTAAATTCCCAGAGCAGTCCATTTGGAGGCTGTTACAACAGAATGTTTTTTGTTTTTGTTTTTTTTTTTCCACAGAAGTAAATATGTTATAAAGGTAAACATTATTAACTATTTTTCTGTGGTTTTCATGAGTCAGGTGTCATGACTCCATTTAATTTCATTTTGGTAAAAAATTAGACCTATAAGTGCTACTGAGCCAAGGATTTCACTGAGCCTTTTTATGATTATTACCACAAATAACTAAATAGGCTAAGTGTTTTATTTCACAAGATTGTTAGAATTATTGAAGGAAATTGAACTTTTCCATGAATCTACTATTAATCTCACTTAAAAAAAAAGTCTTTCTCTGACTCGGTCTTGCAATCATCTCTGCATCTCTCCTCTTTCAACTCTCTCTTTGTAGGCAAACACACACACACACACACACACACACACAGCTTTCTTCCATTTGACCCTTTACTACAAAATTACTGAAGAGTTTGGACAAAATTGCAAACTCTTGCAATTATTGTGGGGATTGGCTGAATTTGCATTGGAGCTTAAAAACATCATAAAATCCTTGAGGGACTCTTAGTTTGGCATATCCCATTTTGAGTGTAATGCAATGTCAGTGGAACTTTGGATCTAAGATGTGAATCTGGCAGACTGAAAGCAAACTGAGAGCTTATTTGAGTGTCTCCATCTAGATGAGGCAAACAATTAAGAAGTTTGTTTTGCAGAAGAAAAAGCAATTGTTTCTAAGGAAGATCCACCATGCAGCATTCTCTGTTTCTGCACATCATCCACTGGCTGTATGTGCAGAGTCAGCCTCTCACTATCACCAAGATAATGTTTATTCATTTACTTACTTCCTCCACTCTTTATTCATGTTGTTTAATGGAGAGATGGACCTGTAGAAATGACAAATGTGACGAAAAGTGATGATGATGGACAGTTTTTTCTTAAGCTATGTTTGCTGCACACGACAACCAACCCCCTTTTTTTTTTTGCATCTTTTGATGTCTACAATGGGAAATCTGTGAAAATGAACTCCCTCAGCCTCTTGAACACTCTGATGGTCTGAGCATTTTTTTCACACACCACCACTTTGTCTTCCTTTGTCTCCGGTGTTGGTTTGTTGTTGTCATCGTGGTTGATGTAGCGCTCATTTCCATCCCTGATCACACAGTGTAGCTGTGAAATATTTGCAAAAACAGGCGATACTGGTGCATCTTTTTGAGACACGATAGATAGATAGATAGATAGATAGATAGATAGATAGATAGATATTTTTATGCACTCTTTGATTAAAGTTTTACTTATAACCAGCACATGTGCTTATTTAACCATGAGCAAAGTCTTACCCAAACCTATTGCTGTAGATGCCTGCAATTGTTAGCGAACTTTTTCACATGACACAGAGGTCAGAAAAGCCATTAGCCATGTCCAGTTTGCAGAACTGTCACTTTATCTGATTTGTCAGATAATTGTGGTGGAGGAGCATAACATGTCGCTACATAATTCATCGTCGCTACACATAATCTGCATTTCAAAGTTTGTGCTCATTTCACAAAATTCCTAAAAGTCTGAATTATCAGAACCATCTCCCTCAGCAGTATATCTGCTTTAAAGATGTCGAGAGTGAAAAACCAAAGTGATCATGATCAATTGTTACAATTAATTACAGGTGACAATAAAGCACATTTCTTTGTAAGAGAGGCTGATGTTTACAGCATCAGATTCTGAAAATTTGCTGGTGGATACTGTCTTCTGCAGAGCAGGACTGAGGCTGCAAATATAATCACAAACCATCATCATTATTGATCTCCTGCTCATTATTTGTCAACAGTGGTTTATTGGATGATAACCTGAGGGGTTCCACTAATTGTTGAGGAAACCACAGGAGACACATCAGGAAGTAAATTAGAACCTTCCCTGAAACAATGGCTTAAAGAGCTAAAAACCAACCACAATTCAGTAGCAGATGCCAACATTAATAATCTGAGCAGATAATTACTGATGCCTGTTAATCAATTTAATCTCATCATGTTTTCCAAAGTGTTTTCAGTCTTAGACCTTTTTCTCAAACTGCAATAAAAGGCAAATATGGAACTTTAAGGTCATTCCTTCCAAATACTCCTATGAATGTCTTGTTATGGTAATGTTTTTATGCCAATATTGACACATTATACTATATACTATACTACACATTATACATAAACTGACAAGTATGAGTCAGCAAGGCTGTGATACAAGAGGCTGATTCAGCTGAAAATACATGTGCGTTCAAACCCACCGTACAGTACATGAAGAAGAGAGGTAATTGGCTGTGGAAGAGGTGTCCACTCTAAGTGACAGGGAGGCCAGAAAGCACCTTCCCCTTCCGAAGTGCACTCACTGACTGGCAGTAGCCTATCATCTCTGTCGATTTATTCTGAAGAATGCACTCACCTGACTCACAGACCGGGCAGCTGAGTGGAATCAGAATTCATTTAACCTCCACTCCAAAGATCCAAAGCATCAGTGACGAAACACTGTCCATTAAGGGTGGAGAGAACATGGTGTACTTTGAACTTTGGTATGAATCATAGTCACTGTGTAACACGCCACACAAACCTCATCTTATTCACTGAAGTTTTTCATGTTGTAAGCTAGCAGTGGTAGATTATCCCCACTTCATCAGATAGCTCATCAATATGAGTGGCAAGTGTTGGGGTGCTAACGTTCCCAGCTGAGGGCGAGACTTGATTCACTTCTCTTCACTTTGCTGCCTCAAGGCAAAACTTGCACATTGTAGCTTCAATAATAGGCCTACTGTGAGTGCACTTTTTTTGATAGCAGGGAAAATGGCATGTGGGTAACAGTTTTTTTTTTGGCCTTGTTGAATTCATGTTTGGATGGTCATATCAACCAGCTCACAGTGAAAATGAAAGCCCACTGGGATGGCTTGTGAAAATTTAGTGCATAAAAAAATTAAGAAGGATAAAGCCAGAGTGCTGCAAAGAAGAACTGCCATTTGCATATGCATACATATGTTTGCAGAGAATACAGAATATGTATAAATATGCAAAGAGGGCCTCACTGACCCACTGGCGCTTTAGCCAGTAGGTCAGCACTCATAGTTTGGACAATAAGCTCAAGCACACTGGGTGCTCTGGTAACAAAATATATATAGAACATGAACCTACCCTGATGCAAATTGAAAAATAGAATTAGAATAAATTTATGCAGGGAGGTATGTTATATTTCCCACAGCACAAGACGTGTTCATCATAAGACAAATTCAGGGTGACTGAACACGTCGTACACCGGAGTGTATGCTAAGGTTGGTCATGGTCACATTTTGCTTGTCTTGGTCCTTTCTTAAAATTGGCAGCAATTTTACTTGGTCTTGATTTGGTCTCGGACAGCGTGTACTCGTGGCTTTATTTCACAATCAGATTCCCTGCGGTAACCAGAGTACACAATGAGTAAATTGCATAATACATAGCCTTCATCCACACACACGTCTAAAGGGCCATTACATTCTTGCTGTGTCCACAGAACAAATTGATGTGTGTGAGCTGGAGCCAACCCACACACCCTGAATGGGACAAATAAATGCCAAGACTCTGTCTAGGAGCTCCATTTATTCCTTTCCATTAGACATATTGTTACTGGCTGGCTTTAAAACTCCAGTCTGGCCTTTGACAGATATACAGAAGTTCGCCTACACCTGTCGACTGACCTACCTGGTCCTTATACATCAAGTGTATATACAACTTTAGCCTGGATCAGGTATAATGTGTAATGTATTTCCATCTGTGAGAGTGAGATTCAATTGCAAGTAAAGCTATATTTTATAATTAAATCATTTTGTTGATTGTTGTACTCATGAATTTGCTTCACTGTGCATGGCTAATAGCACTAATAGCATGCCATTAGTCTCTGGGTCTATTTAAGACAGCTCGCGGGTATGAAACATATATTTACCTGTTTGCACAGTTAAACCAGTGATTCATCATGCCATCTCTGCATATTTTATGTGGGATGACTAATGCAGCTAGAGCTCAGAAGTCAATAGAATTCTCATCTGTGATTTTACAACACAAAAGTTAAGATTGGGCAAAGTTCCTGCAAACCAATTAGTGGGCCTTGTATGATACATCCTCTGAGATTAATGGCTGTATGTGGAACCACAGTTAATTCCAGATTGCCTTTTGTGTAATGACTGGTTTTATGCCTGAAAACACTGACAACATTCAAACTACAACAATACAGCTTTTAGTGCTGAAAACAACTTAGAATGCATTCAGGGAACAAAAAAAGTTCATAGATCGAGGTGACATTGGTGTGAAATGATGTGGATTATGAAGTCAGTTTGTGAAGAATATCCTTTGTGCAACTTAATTTCTCATTCAATATGGAGGTGGGAGGTTGGACACACGGCATTCAACTGCCTGAGTCTAAAACCTTGAAACACAAGATGGAGTTATTATTCTCCAGAACATTCTCCAGAAAGTGGGTGACACTTAAGTGCAGCCACGTTTTCTTTCCTGGCTGCCGAGAATCCCCACAGCGCCACAAAATAAATTCCGCGATACTAATGAAAGTTCTGTTGCTTATTGAAACGGAAGCTTAAAAAGGTATTTTCCTGAGGGGTTTCATCGTTATTGAGGCGCAAAGGCCCATTATTATCACAGGATTATTTGCTGCCGTCATTCCCAAGCATTGCCTACTTAAAGCAGGAGCTGTAAAGAAGAGCTATGGTCTCTAAACGGGGAGATATACAGCAACCAGGGTCTCACATGACAAATGAGGAGCTCGGCCCACGCTTATTTATGGCTACTTAAAGCTGTCAGTTGGAGATGATAAAGGGTGACCGCTTGATTAGAAAGTGTTAGATCGGTCCAGTCCTTGCAACCCGCTATATAAAGGAACAGATGAGCAGGGCAAAGGTGGTGATAGTGCAGGTGAAATTGTCTGCTTTTAGCTTGACATATTAATTGGTTAGAGATTCTACCAGAAGAGAACACATGAATGAGGGGAATACAGATGCCAGGTTGTCTTGAGAGGTGTAGTCTACCTGTGTGAGCTTTATTTAAACGCTCCCCCCCCTTTTTTTTTTCCCTCAATTGAACCTGCATGTGCCCATTCAATGAATGGCATCAATAGGAGAATTGAGCAGGCTGTGGTATTTCTAAAGTCATTAGAAAGTTAAATGATTTTCTGTGGTGAAAACAGATAATGGAAGATGAGAGAAAATAGCAGAATATAGTGGGAGGATGGGTGTAGCTCTCTTGGGTGATAGGTGAAGGAATTGATTGGAAAAATCAATTTGTAATCACCTTCATTACTATATTATGACCTTTACAAGGAGGTCTCTGAATTGTATGGCTGATGCAGGATATAGAGCATGGTTCTTTGAAATACCTGATTCGAAATACCTTCAAATCAGATTTATACCAGCTGCATTGAAAAATACACTAAGCATCCGCTCACTCCAAATCTATGTAAATATCATTTATTACAGCATGGTTTCGGTCAGAGATCTTCCTCATATACTAACTGCATTAAAAACACAATAGTTTGGCATTGATTTAAAAGGGCAAAATTTGCAGTTGATGACTTCATGTTCAATAGCTTCCCCTCATCTTATTGTACATCTAATGAATATTCTATTTGAAGTCCAATACATTTGTTCCTTGTCAATGATTTTGTTGTGAAAATTATTGCTGAGGGGTACTGCTGCCACTGCAACTTCTGCCAATGTAGCTTCTCTAATGGCAGAGCTTTTAGATGTTCAACTTATGGCCTCAGAATTTCACTGGCTTATCTGCCATCTTCTGTATTAAGTGGGTCTTCTGCTGCAATGCAGTTAAGCAGTAGTTCAAAGACTGATAGGCACTTTCCACCCCTTTTTTTTCTAAATTGCTGCTGCTGAGCCATCTTGTTAAGTGGATGGTTAAGTGTCGTGGTCTCACTGAGGCTTGTTCTTTGGCTGATGGACCAGGATTTCAGGATTTGCTGAGAGATAGGGACTTGCCGACACCACATCATACCAGTAACAATCTGTCCAGTGGGATCACAACCCAAACTGCCATACAACTTTTTACTTACAGCCATTAAAAAAATAAAATAAAATAAAAAAATAAAGGTCCTTGCCATTGCCTCTTATTCTTGTTGTGGTTGCCTCTTATTCTTGCCTCTTCTTCTTGTTCTTTTTAGCTCAGTGCTTGAGCTAAAAAGCCATTAGTCACGTTTTGCCTTCACTTCATAAATAAATAGAAGTGAATGGAATCAGCTACATGGGATTATCACTTGAGGCACATGACTCATTATTCTGTTACCAGTGTGTTTCTTCCAATTAATCTGCTATTCAAGTGGTTTCATTTAACTAGCATTTCAAGTTCATAGCCTCTATCCTTGATGAGTTTGTGATGAATAAATAATGACTTAATAGTCTTCATTAGATGAAGAACACCCTCTAGAGTAAGGAACTGACCTCCCAGCTAAAGAAGCGAGGAAGAATGGTCCATTGTATTTGTCTTCTTCATTTAACGCTTAGGCAGCTCCTTTTTCACTTATCTGACTGCCTTCCCAGAAGAATGACAAGACATACATACAGATTGCCCTTGAACAACCCTGATAGCTCTGACAGTGTTCCTCTGAGTGGATTACCAGCAATAAACTGCTCCTCTGGCTAGTATCAACCAGATCACACTCGTGTGTACACAGCTCTGCTCACTGTCAGTCACCTCTGGAAACTCCTCAAACATGACTGACATCAGGGACTTGAAAAGAAAAAGAAAAAA
>OMLF01015372.1:0-20379 GCA_900302615.1 Holocentrus rufus
AATTATTTCGCTGTATTTTAGTAAAACAGTGCATATTTCTCGGCGCTTTCTGCCCGCGGCACGCGTCAAAAATAGGCTCCACGCCGAACTTCTAGGTGAAGCGTCGCGCAGCCGGTGTGGCTGCTCTAATCTGTTAACATGGGCGCCGAAATGAAAATCGACAGGTAACGCAGCCGCCACGCAGCCGCGACGCATCCGGTGTGGACCAGGCCTAACACTCACAGCCCACGAATTCTCATACATTTGAAATTTATAAATGAGAAGTGATAATATCTTTTCCCAACTTGTTTGCACCAAATTAGTCATCATTTCATCGCCATAGTACTGCAGCTCTGTAGATATTCATAGAAGTATGTCACTCATGTTGAGGAGAAAACTGGGCACAGCCACTGTGTGCATTCAAATGTTTTACCAACCAGTGAGTCATGAAGCTCAGATTTTGAGTGGAACACAACTGGACAAAATGATAGATCAAACACTTACTCACTGCTTTGCTCTAAACATGTATTGATCAAAGATAATGCCTGTGCCTGTGTCTGCTCATATCAAATTCAAACCGAGGCTTGCAAGGCCCTTAAAGGACTATTTCACCCAAAAGTTAAGACTCAGTTGAAACATGATTTGCATGCCAGTATAACACACAATTTCATTCTGCTCTTGACCAAAACAACTGGCATGAATGGAGACTCCAAGCAGCATAATAATTGCATAGTGGGCCCAAAAGTCCAGTATTTACCTCCATAATTGCTTAAATCTCCCTCACTTATTCTAATCTGCACTGCACTAACTGCTACTAGTCTAGTAGGTACAGTAGATGCTATCAGCAATATTGTAATTATGAGTAGGCGATGCTTGCAATCAACTGCAAAACTGAATATTCTACTCTTGCTTCTGCTGTTGGACCTCCAAGTAACGGTTTCTATTTTTAGCTCAAAGTCATTTTCAGCTGTAATGACAGAATCAAGCCAAGAATATTTTTTTGTACTTGACATTTTAACATATTTTTCTTTTTGGCTAAATGTGGTTATGTACAAAAAAATAATGGGAATGTCAAATGATGGATATCATGTCAAATGATATTGAGTTGTTTTACTGCATTCTGTCTGTAATTACATTTTTGACAGCATTTGAATGCAGCATAATTGCCACTGTAGTGACAATTGGCGCAGTACAGAGATATTAAGGAAAATGTTGGAAATAATGAGGTAAGTATTGGACTTTTGAGCCCAGAGTACAATTGCTTGTCCTGAGAACATTTGGATTGTAGAGTTTATGGTAATTTTTTCACTAAAGAAGCAGTTGCCATTAACTCCAGTTGCTGCGGGGCACGCTGAAGAGAAGCTGTGCCAACTATCATATTGTGTGTTGGCATGCAAACTTAATCAGAGGTTCAACTGACATGAGATTCAGTAAATAATCAAAGTTTTCATTTTTGGGTGATCTATTTCTTTATGGGGGTCAAACTCCCATAAAACCGTCAGTCCTCTATGTTTAGTCCCTTATGACTACTTGGTCCGAATTAGTCTCTTTCAGAAATATCCCACTGAATTAAATCCCCACTCCCATAACCTCCTCTTTTACTTGCTTGAATACATTCATCTTGGAAAAAATCCCTTCTATCCACTTCTTTATTTCCTAGCATTTCTCTGTTGTCACTGGACTATTGACAGGACATTATGACTGTGATCCTTGCAGTTGTTATTGATTACTTGTGATATCAGTGATGTTCTAGAAATTGAAGTTAACTCAGCTGTGGCACACAGTTAATTTCTCTGGATAAGAGTGTCAGATAAATGCATTATATCGAAATGTATGAAAAAGGCTCAACTTAACACTCAAAACCAGGCCCACTTTTTTAGCAGCTCAGTAGGCAGCACCAACAGCCATTTCTGCCTTGGAGGCAATGTGTGATTTCTCAAGCGCTCCCCTAGCTCAGATGTGAGAAGAAATGCCTAAAATACACTGTGCAAGTGAAAGAGTTTGGATGCATTTGAAACGAGCACGCTTGGTGTCTCAAACTGTGGGCTTTTTTTCAGATCCCATGTCTTTTGTGTCCTGTGCCATGTTTTATACCATCACAAACTGGATCCATTAATATGACTGGTTGTGGCATATTTACAGATCAGTACATGTTTTTTTGATCAATTGCCAAATGTAGCTAAGTCTGGAAGCCACCCTCATATTACACGTTTGTCTAGTGCTGCCAATACTTTATCTCGCCGTGGAGTGAGGACTGTGTGTGACAGAATATGAAACATGATAACATCCTCACACCCTTTCCTGTGGGTTATGTGAGGCTTGCAACGAAGCTGGTTGACCTGTGTGTATCTGTAGCTTGTTAGAGCTGAGTGAAAGAGTATGTTTTCTTCCTGTTTCCAAGCCTAAAGGACTGCAGCCGTCCAATTTGACTGATCTTATCTGTCCGGCACAAATATAGGTTTGTTTGCTCAGAAAAAAAAAGAAAAGAAGAAGAAGTTTAGGCTTACCCCAACTCAGTTCCATTCATCTTCAGAAAATGTGAAAAAAACTGCCTTGACAGTTGCTGCCTTGATCTTGTAAATACTTGGCTGGCATGTACATTCACTAAAACTACTATTTTACTCTGTTATAATTACTTAAAATGAATGCATGAATTAATTGTTATTAACTTCTAAGTGCTCCAGTGAGACGAAAGTTGCCGAGCTAGCTGCTTTGTTTCACTGTGTGCCAGTCTGAACAGCAAGCTCTCCTTCTATTTCTAAGAAGCATGTTTCTTCTTCTGTGGTGCAGCTTTTAGCCACTTGTTGACCTCCAGAGCCATTGAGCAGAATTAGAATGTTCCTGGGAAAAAATAGTTCCTTTCAATTGTGGAACTGCTAATGGATGAACGGTAATTTTATTGGAAGTACATGCTGGCCAGACATTTACAAGATGGTGTTACCTGTGTGTAGCAACTGGGAGAGCAGTTTTGCTCGATTTTTGAAAATGAATTGAAGTGAATTGGGGGTAAGTTAGCCTTAACTTCTGAGTTACTGAAGCATGTTCTGTACACAGCATATTCTGTATTTAGTCAGCCAGCATTTGTGAGGAACAGATACAGTCATGACTGTTGAAGAGAAGTCAAAATAGGTTCGGTGTGGTACTTTAACAGCAGCTACCAATGTAGACTGTCTTGTGCATCAGGCAAAGAGGAGTACACACAAACACACTGATACACACCCAGGGCAGCACCCTGGGGAGAAGAGGCTGAACCATGGCAACACAGTCTCAGAGGAACACATGATGGCACCAAACACGAGGGGTGGAGGTGGCTAACACACACACACACACACACACACACAACATTCTACAACATTGCTAAATGGTCAAGTGAGGAACTGTTTAGATGAACCAGTGACTTATTGGACCCCTGAGAGACAAAGACAAGCAGGGACACTTATAGGAAATGACTTTTTTCCACTTCACATGATAAAATTAACAATGGGTGATGTCATTGTGGACATGCCTTTTCAATGCTCTAATACACACTTGTCTCACCCGGAGATGTGACTGGAGTGAGTGAGTTCACTGGTACTTTGAGATTTCATTTTTGCCTCAGAATATGTGTAACTGACCCTGATAGCCATTCATCATTTGTTTGAATTAGTTCATTCATATTGTGCCTAGTTGTCATGATGTTGTGTAAATATGTCTGTATGCTAGTAAGTTATTTTGTTTATTACCAGTTCCAGACACAGCTAATGTTAAGTCAACATCTTCAACAAGGCAACAAGGAAAATGCTTGAAATCTCCTTTAGTCCTCAAGCTGTTGTGTCATGGTGGACTACTGAGGATGTTTGTGACATGTAGAACTGAACTGAAACAGAAATGATTCAGTGGTTATGGATAGAGTGGCTCACACAGGTTCTTATCTGTCAGTATACTGTTACCTTACCTCTCGAGAGTCCTGAAATCAAACCATCTCTAATCCATTTCCATTTGTTTTCCTAATTGAGCCCTAACAACACCGTGGTCAGCAGCAGTCTGTCTGCCACTTGAGCACTCTGCCCATTAGCCAAATTCCTGGCTATTTCATTATCAGGATGGGTATGTGCAACAGACCCACGGGAGCACCTCAGAGCCTCCTACCCTTATCCAATATTCCGATAAACCACAGGCTAGATTGTCAATAGCTGCTTCCTGCCCGAGGAGAACTGAATCAGACCATAGGCCCAGGTTTGAAATGTTTACTAAAAATATTTGAAAGCACTGTTGGTATATTTGAACAGTATATTCTGGACATTTCACTTCTGCTGGCAAAACTGGATTGTAGGAATGCTGTTTTGGTGTGAGTAAACCCTTGTGTGGCACCGTCTTGGCTCTGCAATGGAAACTAGACTGTTGGCTGAGTCGGTGTCAGATTTCCCTGCTGCTTCCATTCCTGCTCCTGACACCCAGGGTCTTACATTGATTTTGTAAACCACCACTTCAGAAGAGCCCTGAGGCTTCAAGACCGTGACGCTATAATGGATGCGTGGGCCGAGCTTGTGAAACTATAGGTGTAATGGTGCAGTACCTTTTGATTTCTGTGGAAATCCTCAAAGTATGATAGGTAGTGAGCTCCGAGAACAGACTGGCTGGTTTCCTGCTGTTGACTGTGATCAGTGAAGACTGGAAGAAGGAGATATGTTAGCTTGACAGTATTGTTCCCTCCCTGAGCTAAGAGACCGGTAATGAGTACAATAACTGTCTTGCTGTCCTATGTCCTAGACGTAACTGACATTAAAACCCTGTAAGTGTGATTTGTTTTGTCCACAGTGTATGTGTGTGCATGTGATATGGTGTCTTGCTTATAAACAGTCTGTGTGCTGAGACAGCATGACACAAAATCCTGCATGTGAGTCAGCCTGATGATGACATTGTTTAAGTAGTTGGGTCAGTATTATATTTTTAGACATTTAACTCATCCATAATGACTTAAAATGAAAGCTTGTATGCAACTAGTAATAATGAGTGCAAGGGGGATTTGAAGTGTAAGCAGATGGCACAGATATAGATTAGTTGCCACCAGGAGGTTTCATTATGATTTGAGACCAGTATTGATTGATGTCATCTGGTGTCACTCTGAGGTATTGAACAGCTGGTGTTTGATTAGTGTTTACATTATCAGTCCAAGGAGGCATATTAGATACCATAGTTTTAATTCCTGATCTTTAGTTTGCTAATCGATTTGCTCGCTGGCTTTCATTCCCTTGTATTTTATCCATCTTTTGACCAATTTCAATATATGTAATACCGTGGTGGTGGAGGGATCAATATTCTGTGTTTTTGGAGTTTTTTAGTTTGCATTTTATTGTTTCCACTTACCTGATTATTAGAGGGCTGTTTGGCAATGGTGGGAATTAACAAGCAAGTCACTTTGGAAAAGAGCATCCTCTAAAATCCTGCGGCGTAAATGGAAATGCATTAAATGCTATATTGCTTAAACCAATTACTTGGGCCATGTATAGATAGATAAAGTTGCTATCCATTATAGAACATACTTCCTTACCACAGGGAAAGCCTTTTTTAAAGATCGCTTAATAAATTGCCTATAAATGTAATCAAAAATAAAGGGACATTCGCAAGGAGTTGTATTGTTTATTTGTTGTTGTTGTTTGCTTTTACTGGATTGGATTGGAAGGGAGCCCATCGCTGCTGCTGCTGTTTGCTTTTAAAAGGCCTGTTTATTTGGATAGCGGTCAGCGGTTTCCTCTTTGAGTTATTGTTTTGGTCACAGGGGAGCGGGGAGGGTCCGATCTGTGCATCCTTTGGTCACTACTAACATGTAGCACAGAAAGGTGAGTGTTATGTGCTGTAGGGTTTGTTTTGCTTTGTGTGGTTATGGCTGCAGGTCCTCTTATTGCTTTCGAATGAGATGAGGATTAAGATTGCAGTATAATAGTGTCTCCACTGTGTCCCAGTCCTCATGCAGGCCTGACCTCATATAAACAGGCAACAAGCTGTAGCAGCACTGGTGATTTCCTTTTAGATTTTTAAGTCTTTGTGAAACTCCTCATGATAATTCACCTCAGTCACAAAATGCTCAATGTTGCAAAAAAAAAAAAAAGAAAAAGATTATTACAGGATAGAATATTAACCACCTTTTAATGAGAACAAAGAAGAAAAGTACATCCAGAAATCCTGCGTTGCAAGAAATTACATATAATCTCAGTGCAAAACCTATCGTGATGTTACTGTACCTTGTTGTCGTAATCCAAGGCAAGCAATCCCAATTCAAAGTTTGACAGAGCGATATACTGCCATACAAAAAAATGGAAATGTCTTCACAATTGAATGTCTATCTGCTGTCTTTCTGCTTTCTGCTTGAAACTGACTCTAACACTGCTGCTTTGTTAAAAGGATAATTCTTGGTATTTGTTCACAAATACATGGTAATCTTCTCTTCCACCTACCAAACTCAAGTTACTCAAACTGAGTTTGAGCAACTAGGGGATGCAAAACGGCAAAAGAAGGCAACACTACCATAGAAAACAATGAGTTCATCATCATTTGGAAAAGATTATATTAGATTAGATTCATTTTCATTGTCATTGCAAAAAGTACAAGTACTAAGACAACAAAATGCAGTAATTGAACCCCGGTATACCTTGTGACAGGTGGGGATACTAGACACTATACTAACAAGGATGATATGAGGACAGGATTATTAAGTGGGCATCTTTATTCACACATGTTTTGTTGAATTAGGCCTGAACACCTCAAAATCTCCAAATTTCCTCAAGCACAGAACTCCTGACAAAACTCAGCAGTCTGCATATTCATGTTGTATCACCTTGTATTAGGCTAAGAATGGCTCATTTGACTGGCAGCTTCACTTGAATGCAAAATATTATGGGGATCTTGAGCTTTTATTGCATCTATGTCTTCCTCTTTGTAGAGGTACTCTTCACTTGCAGTCCTGTCACCTCTGCTGAATATAGTATATATTCAGCATAATATATATTCCATGGAGGCCCTCTTTTCATCAAGTTGTAGAATTTATTAAATGTAATTTATTAATGTCATAAAAATCTCTAATGTCTCAATGTTTGATATAGAAAAGGCCAAATAGAGAGGAATAGAAAGCAACACTCCCTTTTTTCTGAGGCACAGGACATTCTACTTGTAGACTACCTGTATATCGTTAATCATTTTAATTAATCATATTTTTTTGTCTTCTGCAGATCTCTGACAGGATGGCATCACAGGAGGGGGAGGGGCCGCCTTCAAACGGCAGCCAATCCGACAGCCGCCTGAAGAGCAAGAAGCCGCCCAGCCTGGTCATCGCCATCCCTCCTCCTGAGGACCAGCGGGAGCCAACTTCCCAGGACCCTGCTAAACGGGTAGCCTGACCTTTTTAACCTGACTTAAACCTGCTGCTCACCCTCTGCCCAGTGTTTTGTTCACTCTGGGCGGAGGAGGATGTGTCATCACACTCTCCACTTCCACTTCTCGTGCTCATGTGAGCACACTTGCTCCTGCTGACAGGGCCCTTGAAAGTTCAGTGGTTCCCCATTGATGTGGAGTTAATTCAAAATTTGGAAAGAGAAAGTACCTCATGGTTCAATCTCTATGCCACCAGAATTTATTATTTATTGTTTATTATTAAATATGAGTATGAATAATTAATCACTGTCGTCCAACCTCTTAAAGAACAATGAGGAACGGCTGACACTGAACTTGATGCTGACCTTCAGTGCTGTAAATGTCTGCTCATTCTCTGTCTGCTGCCAACACCGACCGCTATTATCACACACGAACACCACCTCTTTGTTAAAAGGGTATTTTTTGGCTTTTGTTTGGAAAGAGATGACAACCTGTTCTTCCCTTCCTCCAAGACTGCTAAATTTTGTGCCCTCTCTGGTATTCATTAACTTTGATTCACTAGGGAATGCAAAAAGTAATCCACATTAGACTGAAAGTTTTGAAGTGATCCTGGAACCTAGTAATTTACTTACCCTCATCAAGATAAGAACGAAAGGAAACTTTTTTCCCTGTTGAAAATAAGGAAATGAATTTCAAGCCTAAAATAGCATTTCTAAAAACAGAATGTATGGTGTTCAGCATGGGAACTTGCAAACTTAACTATATTCAATTTCAGTACACTTCTCTCACAGTCTGTCTCTGATTAGTGTGTTGTATACGGGTCGATATCATGTTGACAGACTTCACACAAAACTGTAAGAGTTTGTAGGCAGCGTACAGTGTGCAGATTGCTACAGGGTACGTCTTCATGAAATTGATACTCCACAACTTAAATGCACACTAAATATACCAGTAGAGATATCAGTGGATAAGCAGAATGTGTTATACTTTCCTTCAGAGCCATAATAACTCCAGAGCACCTACAGAGTTCAAGGCCTGTTTGTACATTAGCATGCTCTTTCCTCTGTTCCCTCTGTACATGTTATTTACTGAGGCAGGATGGCATTCAGGACAGCTGCCTAGCAGTTTGTGGGCACAAGGCCATAAATTTCCCCCTGTGGGCCCCATGTTCAGACTAAAAACAGTGGCATTTCAACTACACTGCAGTCAAAGTACTCAATGTTTTATTGAACGTGGTAGTGTAGAGTTTGACTGTTGCTAGAGAGCAACTCTAGTAAACTCTGCTTGAGTACTCTAGTAAACATTCAGATATAGTGCAAACTATCCCAAGCGTGCACTGGGATAGCTCTGTGATTACCAGAGAAAGCAGAAATAGCCCTACACACATTTGCCTAACTGAACCCAAGAATTACAGCCAGATAATTCTCACATTAGACTGATGAGGAAAAGCGCACACCAGACCGTTCAGGTATCTAAGAGTAATGACCCCAGTCACATGATTCTTATTCTGCTAGGATTACAATGCAAATACACCTAGCAGTATCCTAGCAGCTTATAAATAAACATATGGCATCATTAAAAATACCTCAGGAAAAAAATGAAATGGAAAAAACTTCCAAACCCAGACTCTAGAGAATGCAGCACAAAATCTGTACAACGGGAATAACGCACAGTAGTAGGGCTGGGCAATATATCTATCGTGCCATGAGACTATCATCTAAGATTTTCTCACATAATAATATGATATGGCAAGAGTGTTTTCTTTTGTTGGTCTCAAAGGCTGCTTTACAGTAAATGGATCCAGTTTCCTCACTGTTCTAGCTGCTTCTAGCACCGCTACGTGGAGGTTTTGCCATGAACTAAGTGGTTTTCTGGATAAATTGGAATGCTTCATAAGGCTGCATCGGCTTCCTGTCACAAGTCATCACAATAAACCAGGAGGGAATCAGCCCTGTTTGTGTGTGCTTGCGTGAGCTGTATGCAGTTCTTTTTGTGTGTCCATCTGTGTGTGTGTCCATTTTGCATCCTCTTCATAACCTATGTGCAAATCTTTTTAAGTGGCATTATATGTGGGTGCCATTTGTAAGCATATTTAATTATTTATAGCTAAAACTGTATGTATGAGTGTGTGTGGAAAGAAAGCCCTTCCACCAAGTGCAACTATCCAGCTGAAGAAAAACGCCATCCCAAAAGAGATGTAATATTGGCTCCCTATTGTCAAGCTTAAACGACAAAGCCAGTCTTCATTTAAGTTTGTGCTAATCTTATCTGCCTTAAATGGCTGAGCAAGCTGATCGATTACAGTAAATGTGCTGCCTTAATTAAAACTTTTGTTTGACTGTAACCATATTTGAACGTGACTGAAATGGAAGTGTTCGCCAAAAAGTAGTTCCTCTTTACTATTTCATCTTACAAACTTTATTGTTACATCTTCATATTATTTATGACAAAATTGTTAAATTTGCAACAAGTTAGACAATGAAATATTTATGTATTTAAAATGATGAATAAGAAGGAGTTGGCACTCTGGCATTGTCCTTTAAGGAAAGACCTTGTGCACAAATTCCTGCCATGCTGTACAAAATTAGGTTTTTATTTAAGAGAATTCTGTTTTAGGGTGGGTTTTTCCCTGCTAAAGCCCCTCTGTTGGCAGACAGGGTACACCCCCCTTCTGCTAGCTTAACCACAGCCTGAACATATGGCTCACTTATAGTTCGTTTAGAGCCCCATTAACTCTCTGGATGACAAGGCAATTAGTCCCACCAACTGCAGAGTCACTTCAGGGTAAGATAATGGACGCTCCGTGGAATCAGTGCAGCTTGAATAATGGAATAAGACAAGTGGCAATAAGTTCTTAGCCTGCAGGTTGCAATAAACAGCATGTGCAAGTAGGTGTGGAAGGAGCAGGGAAAAGAAACAACTGATGGAAGGCAATTGCATCAGTGTTAAATGTCTGCATCATCCAAATAGTACTATCATTTGTTACTAGGTTTTAAAGAGCCACTGATGCTCATTTGTGTAACATTACAGTAATTTCTTAATTAGTTACTTTGATAGTCCTGTAATTAGGTCGTTATTTTCTTATTATGTTCTGCCAAAGCCTCTGTCTTTATTTCTAAGTTCCAGAGCATCCTGCAATAATTTATCCTCGTATATTATGTTTTTGCTCCATTGCATTACCCAATGAATTACTCTAGTTGTCTTATAATTACACAGTAATTGTTTTGTCTCCCTTGCCTTGCTGCTGCATGTCTGTGGTAGATTGTTGTAGTCGTGCAGTAATTGACTCTGTGTTATCAAGCTACTGTAAAACAAGTCCCTGTAATTCTGTAATTGTTAATAACTGTATTCTCTTTAATTTTCCACTCTGTAGCCGCTGTTTCCATCTCTGAACTGGTGCAGTAATAATTACCAAACCGTAAAATTACTTCTTTTCTCCTCTGCCCAGCCACTCCGGCCATCGCTGAAGAAAAGTGTGAGCGGGCAGCAGGCCAGTCCCATGACAGAGGGCGTGAGCAGAGCCGGGGACGGGGGCTCCTCGGCCGCTGACAGGAGGGCGAGGTTTGGGAGACAGACTTCACTCTCACAGAGCATCCGCAGGTAAAATGCAATGTAGTTTTGTGTGTGCAAGCATGTTGAGAATTTGGTTATGCATGCATGTGTATGTGTGGTTTTTCATCTCTGTGCATGTGTGCTCAGTTAGTTTGAGGGTAGAGGTGAGAATTGCAGTGAAAACTGTCTGTGTATGTGTGTGTGTGTGTTTATATATATATATAAAGAGGTTGAGGTTAGAGTTAATGTTAAGGATGTTATTTCTGACAGAAAGAGTCAGGGGCTTATTTTACACATGAGCAAACAATTAGCCATGTTCAATATGTATCCCACAACTCTTTGCACTTGGTGTGGAAGGCGTCCTCTGTCTGCTACAGTGGCCAGTCAGTAACCCAAGAAACATCTGAGAAATATCTTGCCTGACTAGTCTAACTTTCATCCTGTAAGGTGGTCTCACCGGTCCCATGAATTTATTTCCACAAAAACATCTCTTAATTTTTCTTGCCCGATATGAGGGTTAAGTCAGGGGGTGTCGTCCTATTCTGTTTCTTGTAAACTGTGGGCCTGTAAAGCCCTTTGAGACTGTGCACAGTGAGTTTGGGCTCTAAATGAATACGAACTTGAACTTGAACTTGAACTTCATGACGCTGTTTGACCCTTCCTCATTTGATTCTCATTCTGCACCCTCTTCTCTCTCTCTCTCTCTCTCTCATTTAAGGAATACAGCCCAGTGGTTCGGGGTGGGTGAAGACTGTGAGACCAAGCAGCAGGTATGGCACAGGAAGAGCCTGCGCCACTGCAGCCAACGCTATGGCAAGCTGAAGGCCCAGTACAGAGAGCCTGAGATGGGCACCAGCGTAGACCAGGGCCTGGACTCACCAGCCACACACAAGATGCCCAAGGTACGCTGCCCTGCTGTCACTGAGTGCCTTCACCTGCAGGACACACAGGGGTCCCGCTGACAGTTCATATCATGTTTAAGGATTTAGTCAGCATGTGCATCCTCATATCTGACCCAATCCCAAATTACAAAGAGAGTAGAAAGAAAGATCTGACATCTGAACAAACATTGTAGGGCCTGAATCTTAACTTTGTGACTACATCAGATCAACACTGATCATTCATATCATTGATTTGATGATAGTAATATACATCATTTAGACCAAAACACGATGCAGCAGTTGTATTTTGTCATACTCTGCTTTCTCTCGTTTTTTTCCAGCTTTATGACAGTGAGAGAGTTGTTGGGAAGGAGACGGATAAAAGGGAGGAATAGGGAGGTGGAGGTTGTGAAAGAGAGGGAAATCTCTGTCAGACATGAATAATGTAGAGGGTGGCATGGTGTCAGAAGTGGAGCATCTGTGCCCCAGCTGAATAATGTCACTCCCTTCACTCCTCGACACGCAGCTCTACCTGCCGTTTTGTCCTCTATACTGCTCTCTATCTCTTTGTTTTGTTTTCCTGTCTGGGGGGAGATAGAAAATATTTCCCCCATCTTGTTATATTTTCTGTTTTTTTCCTCCTGTCCTTCATCTTGGTTTGCCTTATTTTCACCTTATTTTTGTGCTCTTTCACGTCTCTCTCTGTGTCTGTGTGCTGTTGCACTCTGGAGGGCCACTGGTAAGAATTTGTAGATAGTGCTTCTTTTTTTTTTTCCACACACACACACACACAAATCATTTCTCTATACGTGTCAGTGGTGTCATCTCAGCGGGGCTTAGAGTAGAGCTGTCATCTGTCTCTCATCGGTGTGAAGTTGCACTGAGTGACTGATGTTTTCTCTCCTCATCTGCTAACTACCTGTGAGTTCTTCCTCTTGGAAACCAACTGGCAGGGAGTCAAAGCAGGGTCAGGCCGCATGTTAGATGTAGCGATTAGAACAGTCGCTTTTTAATTCTGAACTTAATGCCGTTGCCATGTTGTAACCTGATTTGTTTGAACTCAGTAAAATCTCTTTGCTTCCTGTAGATCGTGGACCCCCTGGCGCGGGGACGAGCCTTCCGTTACCCAGATGAGATGGACAGTCGACCCCCCAAGACGCCCCACACAACCCAGGGGGTGCCGGTCACCCCCGGGGTCTCCTCCCTCTGCTCCTTCACCAGCCAGCGCTCCGGCTACAGCCGCTTCCCCCGACGCAAGAGGGAGTCCGTCGCCCGCATGAGCATCCGAGCTGCGTCCAACCTGCTGAGGGTATTGAGTGAAGCTCTGTTTGTGTGTGTGTGTGTGTGTTTGTGTATGTGTTGTGTGTGTGTGTGTGTGTGTGTGTGTGTTGCCATTGGCATTGGAATTTCTTGAATATACCTGAGAATATAATGGAGAAGTATATTTCAAGCAGGGGAAGCCACACAATTTGAGTTGTCTAGAGAAGATGAGGGGATTTTACAAACGAGTTACTTCACATGAACATACCAGAGTGTATTTTCCAACTTGTTTCACACATCTATTGTAGTGTGATTTTTTTCGGTTGGTTTTTCCTTTCAGCGAGCGCCGCTCTAGAGAAAACCACACTGTTCATACCTTCACAGCTTCACAGAAGTGAAAAACAACATTAACGAACCAGGAAAGAATGAAATGTTGAGATCATGGAAATTTTCTTATTTATGGAAAGCCGGGGAAAAGTCTAGGATAAAATAGAAAATAGAATATGTGGTGTGTAAAATAGAATTTCACGCACCATCGTTTTGTCGATGTGTGCGTTTTAAGTTGAGAGAAAAAGTCCAACCACCACCTGTCAAACGACATAATGATGTTGAGATTTGACAAATTTACAGGCCTTTTGAAGTTGTTTGCAACAGAGATTTCCCATAATTCCTTGTGCAAGTTTGTCAATGCATAACTTTTTTTTCATTTTGAGATATAGATAGCTTGGCCAACTAGTGCAGGGAAACAAAAAAACGGCACTAATTTGATGTGAAACTTTGCACATGTAGCAAATCACACTGAACAATTGCGCCTCTAAGTCCCATAATGTTCACCTTTAAAATTTTCCGCCATGCTGGATTTTTTTTTTAAAGCCTTCAGAAGTCTTCTTCTCATGAACTGAGTCAGAATGACGCCAAATATGCTGCACAATAGCCTGTTGTCAGTTTAGGGAAGGCAGCTCTCTCTGTTCTTTATGACCTGCTGCCTGTGTACATCGACTTCCTTCTCATTTAGTGGAAATGTCCCATTGCTGTTGTGTAGCTAGATTTTTATTTAATTGTGCCTGGAGTTGGTTAGAGCAGGACACAACTGCTGTAAGAAACACTGTGGGCATGTGTGATGTTCATTTGTGTGTGTGTGTGTGTGTGTGTGTGTGTGTGTGTGTGTGTGTGTGTGTGTGACCCAGGGTCGTAGCGGCTTGGCGGGCTCCCAGACAGGTCGCAGTTTCCCCAGGCGGAGCTTTGCCAGGCCCAGCTGGATGGACGAAGACACGGTGGACTCAGCAGACACGTCCGAGTCGCTTTTCTTCAGCAAGGTCAGCAGCCGCTCACTTCATCCCCCCTTTACTGCCAAGGCACCGAATTCTCCAAGTGCTTTGATTCTTTACAGCAACCTTTTTTATTTTCCTTTTATCTGTTACTCCCTGCTTCTGTTCTCCCACCTTCCCAAATATGCTAGAAATTCCCCTCCCCATCCCTTTTATTCCTCTTTCACTTTTGTCCTGCTTCTCGTCATCAGTCTCTCTTCTTCAGCACCAAACAGCAGTGACTCTTTCTGTTTTTTCACCTTTCTCAATCATTATCGCCTCAACTTCAATTTACACCCCCGTTTCCAAGGGCTCTCTCCCTTTATAGTCTCTTGCCATGATCTTCTTCCCTTCTTGTAGATCTGAAATGTTCCTTCATACCCATTCACTCCTTTGATTTCTCCTTCCAGTAACAGAACGCTTTATTGAAGTCATCTTGCAATTTTCAAGAAAGCAAAATCTGCATTATAAAGGCTTCAAATTAGGGCGGTGGGGGGCATGATTTCATTATACATAATTAATAAGTGAAGTTGTGAGAGTGAAATATGCTTTATGGAATTCCCTCAATCACAAACATACTGCAGATATATTTGCACTAACTACTGTTGTGATAGTTCTTGTAAGTGCTTTTAGGCCCCAGACCACAGTTTGATAGGTTTTAGTCCCAGTTATTGATTTAGTATTGAATTGTCAGTCTACACTCTAGATAGAGATAAAGTTAAAGTTATTAGTCATTCTTGTGTATTGTGTAGTTGTGATCATTTCCAGTGAGTTTAGTAATAGTGAAATTGAAATATTCCTGTTTTTTTCTGGGGACCGCCTAGATCCCCACTTTGCATACTAATTGTTAAAATGCCATAAAAAGGTTGGACTTCACTTAAAAATACTTTGCAAGTCTGTCAAAATGTGACATGATCTTTTGTTTAACCGAATGTTTCCCCGTCTCTCCATTTTTTCTTCCTTGATACTGAATGTACAGCGGGATAAGCCAGACTGATAGCTTTCTGTCTCACATTTCTGTCACTCACACAGATGAATAGATAGGCAATGATCAGTAAATATCAGGCAGCTATTTTAGGGCTCTTCATTTCTGCGCTGATCTCTTTCTAACCCTGCCATGCTCTGTTCTCAGTCCCCTTGTTAGAGACTGATATGTGGAACAGCAGGGAAAATGACTGAGAGGAAGACAGGGAAAGTCGAGAAGAGACAGACATGCTTAGAGAGAATTTGGGGAGAGAAGAATGGGAGGGGTGGATAATGGAGAAAGGATAAATGGAGGTGTGATGGAGGTGTTAACAGGAGTGATGCTTCGGGGGGAGATGGAGGTTTTTGTGATGTGGAAAGAGATAATGATTTTTGGATTTTTGCAGACAACACTCAAAAATGCTCCTTTTCCTCTTCACCTTCCTCTTCTTCGTTCATCTCCATCACCTCTGCTCTTCCAGATGGATGCCCATGAGGAGATGTACTCCATGGCTGATGATGTGTTCGAGTCGCCCCCGATGTCAGCTGCCTTTGCCCCATGCGAGCCGCCGGACCAGCAGTTCCCCAGCCTGTGAGTAAATACAGACGGGGGCAGCTGATTGGATGTCGCCGTCAATCTAGAAAGACACTGAACTGAATTCGTTGAAGTAGAGTCATCCTAATCTTACCAGTTGTGTGGTTTTGGATAATATGCTGTGGCATCAGAATTTTGTTCCAATTTTTAACCAGAGGCTCCAAATGTGACAGCTGCTTTTAGCTATGAGGTTTTCTTTCTGCCAAACAGTTTGTTGCCACTCAATCTCGACTACAGCAACCCTGAGACAAATGGACAAACTTAATCCTTTCCTCCTCTCATACTTTGTGTTCTATTTATTGATCTAGATCCGGTTTCATGTACATTTGTTCACCCTATTTTTTACCACTTTATCCTCACCTTCACCCCCCTGTTTTCTCTCTCTCCCACCTCCTCGTCCGCCTCGTGCCCTCCGCCAGAAAGGACGTACCTCGAACACCCAGGACTCCGGTGGTGGCGCCCGAGCAGAGCCACGCTCGTCGGGGCCGTCGCATTGCCTCCCAGGTCAAGCATTTTGCCTTTGACAAGCGCAAGCGGCAGTACGGCATGGGCGTCGTAGGCAAGTGGCTGAACCGCCACTACCGCCGCAGCCTCAGCAGCAACGTCCAGAAGCAGCTGGACGACTTCCACAGCCACAGGTTGGGACTGATGCTCACATGCACGGACGCACTCATGGATTAAAAACAACTTAGAGTTCTCAGCTGGGAGACCTGAAAGTCCACGATTCTGCAGGTTTTCATTCCAATTAAACAGTACAATAGCTCATTTCTCTTGCACATTTCAACCGGAGAAGAGGAATTAACCGGTAAAGTTCGAACCGCAGCCAGTCGCCACGCTACACACAATGTAATTAAAAGTTAGTCGCCACGTGTCCCTCTTATCTGAAGGACACGTTGAACCAGAAATGTCAGAGCACAGTGGCGGACAGGAGCAGGTAGGATTCAATTCCTCGCTCAGCAGGGAGGGACCCATTAGGAAGGAATGAACTGGTGACATTTCAGGTGGTCTCTCAAACCGTCAGTCAGTCCAACCTGCTGTCCCTGTTAACTGTCAGTATAGAAAGTGTATTGAGTTAAGTATATTACTATAATCTTCTCCTGACTTACATTGGAAACCAAGCAATGAAATACTAAATTAAACTAAACTAAACTAAACTAAACTTAACTTTAACTACCCTAAAATAGCTATTATTGAGCTTAACTAAGTTTTACTGACCTTAAATAACCTGACCTTACTTGACCTGACTTTACCTTACCTTACCTTACCTTACTTTACCTTACCTGACTTTACCTTTATTGTCCCTGCAAGGAATTTTGTCTTCAGCGTGGCTGCAGCACCATACAAAAACACTCCACTAAAACAGCAGCGAACTGCAGGTTTAGATACAAACACATCATACGCGCATTGCTGTGAAATCAAAAACACACGATGCAATCAGTCCATTACAAAAAAAAAACCAAACAAAAAAAAACAAACAGAGGGAAAACAAGAAGCTGTGCCAGCGTAGGGGAATACAGGTGAGGGAACATCCCCTCTAGATTTGCTTTTCCTCTGTATTGTGGTCTTTGCTTTTGACACCAGGACTGAATTTTACTGTCATGTCTCACACTCAAGTTCTCTGCTGTGTTCCTCAGGCCCTACTTTACCTACTGGATCACCTTTGTCCATGTAGTCATCACCCTGCTGGCCTGCTGTACATACGGCTTTGCCCCTGTGGGGTTTGCCCAGCACTCTATGTCTGAACTGGTGAGTGAATCTCTGAACTTCAAGTCTGAAATTGAGACCCGTTCTTATAAATGATTGCTAGGATAAAATAAAGCCATTTAAAGACACTTGCTTACAAAAGTTCTGTTCTAGAGGGTTGAATCATCTGCATTTTTGAAGGATTCACTGAGGAATTTCAGGTTTCAGTGGACCTGTAGCATTTTGGAATGAAACCCTTGGTATACTGCAGATGCAGTCATGGTTATTAGAATTTTCTTTCATAAACATCACATTTTTTCTGTGGTGCAAAAAGGGCTTTTGATCACTTTAAAAAATGGATCTGAAAAAAATTGATCCGTGGAACCTCGCAATTAAAGATCTGTTCAGTGGAAACTGAGTATGTCAGAGATCACAATAAGAATTTGACTCTGTCTTGAAATGAATGACTTCTTGATTGTTTATTTTTTTCTGAGTCATCATCTTAGAAAAGCGTGTCTCTCTGTCACCCTCTGTAGGTGCTGAAGAACAAAGGCATCTATGAGAGCGTCAAGTATGTCCAGCAGGAGAACTTCTGGATCGGCCCGAGCTCTGTGAGTGTTGGCTGAGCTGTACTGAACTATGAGACTGTTGGTCTTATAACCACATAGACATTTACATTAGAGGCTTGACTCAGTGCCTGAACCAACGTCCCCTCTGCATCTAAAAGACATACTCTATTCCCAGATGGGGCTTTGGCTCAACCATGTCTGCCCACATAAGCCAACCTGGAGCACCAGAGTGTGAACGCATACACACACACACAAACACAGGCTCACACTCAAACTGAGACTTAATGGATGTAAGGGCAGGTTTTTAATGAATCTTTACACTGACTTTCCTCTCTTTTTTTTCAGGAGGACCTGATCCACCTGGGGGCCAAGTTCTCGCCCTGTATCCGTCAGGACACACAGGTAGTCAATCTCATCCAGAGGGCCAAGGACCTGGAGAGAGCATCTGGCTGCTGCGTGCAGAATGACAACTCTGGATGTGTGCAGACCCTCAGCACCGACTGCTCTGTACGTGGTTTATTCACTGCATTAAGGCTTGCGATCACAAGAGAGAGTAATCATCAAACATGCACTATAAGTTGCATTTGCAAAAGTTTAAAGTTAGAGCAATACTCACCACAATGACACATTAGTGATACAGGGGCCAGTAGAGCCTTTAGTGACTTCCAAAATGAGTTCCACGTGTTAAAGATGAACATTATGGATTTGAATTTCCCTACAGTCACAAGTGAAGGCTGGATATAGATGCACGCAAAGATGCAAAAATCCAAGCACACAAACACATTCTTGCACGTGAACATTTAAATCATATAATCTTATTCACAGCCGTACAAACGTGCTGTTTACACTCTCCCTCGAAGATTTTGTCCCTAATTACAATGGTAAACAGATTAAGCTTTCTGTGGGCCCATACACACACACACACACACACACACACATGCAAGGTATAGACACTGATGACACACTGATGACATAATATATATTATGTCCACCTCAGTATACACTAAATGCAGACTTACAAAGAGTATATAAATAAAATAAATAAACGAGTTTTAATATTGCAGTAAGCCTCTTTACACAGGCTTATATTTACACATGGAAAGAGACCTTTCTTTAAGGTTGAGATTACTTGTTGGAAAAGCCAGATACTCTTAGCAGCAAGAATATTTTGTGAATCAGGTTTTGTTCTAATGTCTAATGAGTTTACAAGATGCTGACTTCTATCCTTTAATTTAAAATGGGTTAGCACTGATCCACACTGAAAAGCATTGATAGACATTTATTACTCTGCACATTTTACATTGTCTCATGCTCACATTAAATAAAACAATGTATTTTGTGTGTTAAATGCTAAAATAACTGTGTTTGCAGGAGACGCTGGCCACTTTTATGAAATGGGACAATGAGAATGTGGACATTGTCCGATCGTCCGGCTCCGTCTGTCACCAGGACCCCAGGTACCGGCTCCGCTTCAGTGCTACTTTAGTTCATTAGTCATATAAATATATTAGTGCTGGGCCAGAATAGTTAACTGAAACGTCAACAGCTGTCCATCATCTTTTTGTCCCGCTGGGATTCATGTAATAACATGGTGCAGTTTTGTGACAAAGTTGCTTAAAAATTGTAAAAGGGTGTCTTAAATTTACCCTAATTAATTTTAAATATTTAAGGTAGTAAGTTTTTTCATTTGTTGCATCGCCTACATTGAAAGTCATTTGTATTTATGAATTTGAAAGCAACCATGAATTAACTACAGCCGATAGCTCTCACTTTTCATGACTGTTGTTGATGCTACTACTGCGAAAATAACCGATGGTTGTGGATTTTCATACCTTAGAGTGCCAACATTGGTGGGTTTGTTGCTGTGTTTACAGCTCACTATCATAATTTGTGATGCCAGGTGGGAGAGATCACAGCCTAACAAAAATTCACACTTGTAATTACCACTAATCATGGACACCTTTTTCACAGTCAGCAGTTCCCATTTAAAGACCATTTGATAAACGTAGCATATATTGTCTGTTTGTCATAACTTCATCCCAGTTAATATAACACATGTGATACTGCAGTGTGTGTGTGTGTGTGTGTGTGTGTGTGTGTGTGTGTGTGTGTGTGTGTGTGTGTATGAGAGAGAGTGGGTTCACCAGTGTGTCTCCCATCTCATCTCCATGAAGATATGAATATTAATGACCCTATTAGCAGATACAGATGCCAGAACGCGCCTTGGTTGGAGTAACATGGGG
>OMLF01015372.1:20399-37152 GCA_900302615.1 Holocentrus rufus
ACTAATCATGGACACCTTTTTCACAGTCAGCAGTTCCCATTTAAAGAACATTTGATAAACGTAGCATATATTGTCTGTTTGTCATAACTTCATCCCAGTTAATATAACACATGTGATACTGCAGTGTACACAAGCTTCAGGTGCTGGATAATTGGACATTAGATGTTGGAAAGTTCCAGTGCAGTGTGAGTTGGCCCTGTGTGTGTGTGTGTGTGTGTGTGTGTGTGTGTGTGTGTGTGTGTATTGGACAGTGACCTGAGGGTATGAACGCTCTTTGGTGAAGCATTTTTAGCAGTATCAGTTGTCATGATGGCAAAAACTTGGAAAAATAGGCAGAAAATAGCCAGACTTACCCTTTAAGTGTTCACAGTAAGGACATGTATGTAATTTTATGCCAAATATTAAACATATTGGGGATTTAGAAGTGAATGAATTGACCACAGTTTGCCAACTAAGATGAATGTTTTTTTTTTTCTTAATCAATTAAATAAACATGAACCACTCATGCATGATATTATTTATCCTTTTCTTCTTATTTTTGCATGCTGGGAGCAGATTGTGTGAAGAGCCCGCCTCTGCAGAGCCTCACACGTGGCCTGATGACATCACCCAGTGGCCGGTGAGGGGATGCTGCTACTAATTTGCAAATTAAATCAGTAGGCTGAGGTCCAAATCTTTTTTTTAAGAAAACCCTTTTTATCCTTAGTCATGTTGGAAGTCTAGAAAAGCTAAATTGAGGAGAGAAGATGTTATCATCATCACATCTGACTTCACCTAGGTGTGCACGTATCCTCGCAAGTGGAACCACACAGGCTACAGGCACATGGACTGCAACATCAAGGGACGGCCGTGCTGCATAGGAACCAAGGGCAGGTGAGAGACACTGGCTGATATATTTTATATATTTATATCTGCTGCATGTTGGGCGCCTGGCCATGATAGATGTCCCTCTTTTTAAGGCTGTTTTATTGTCATAAGACAGACGTCAAGCAGTACAAAAAGTGTCCAACGACACTGAAGCAAACAAACCATCAGAAGACGTCTGTAGCTCAAGCTCTTGTCTCCATGGTAGCCAGACGGACGCCTCTCCGTTTAGGAAATATGACTGCCGGCTGCTACAATATGCTTGATTTGTATAGGAGGAAATTTTGGAATTGCTTTCACAGCGGAGGATATTTCATCACCTGCCTGCGGTCCCACTTCAGATCCATCCATTATTTCACAGCCCACCAATCCTTTTACCACTAATATTTTTACTCCCTTGTACTGAAAAAAAACTCTTTCCATTTCCATGGCAACAATAGAATTCTCTGACCATCTGACCAAGAAAAAGGTACGACAATCAGTAACGGTGTCTGTGACCTACAAAGTTTTGACAGATGCCGGACGGCGCCTCTTTCTGTCTTGTGACATCGTTTTGGTCGTCCGACAGTGTTGACAGACACATTTTATAACCATAAAGCAGCCTTTACTCTTATGTGCTTGTTGCACTCCTGCAGCAAAGTCTCTTGTTCCTCTAGAGAAAATGTTTGGAGCATCCTGCAGTGTTGATTCAGAAAAGACTGCATGTGATTATATCTGGTTCAGTATGTTGAATTATGTTTTCCTTATCTCTTCTGTAGATGTGAAATCACCACCAGGGAGTATTGCTCCTTCATGCATGGCTACTTCCATGAGGAGGCCACACTCTGCTCACAGGTAGGATGTGTGTGTGTGTGTGTTTTGTGTGTGAGAGAGAGTTTGTATCTTTCTGAACTTACACATTCCTCTTTTCCAGGTCCACTGTCTGGATGATGTATGTGGTTTGCTGCCCTTCCTCAACCCCGACATTCCGGACCAGTTCTACCGTCTCTGGCTCTCCCTCTTCCTCCATGCTGGGTGCGCAGTCCACACAGATTTAGACAGCACTCCCAGTTTTCCTTGTGTTTGCCTCCGGAATTGGTGCAGTTTCAACATCCCATGTGTATTTCCCATAGCTTCATGTGGGCCGTTCCAGTTGAACCAGACATGCGAGTATAAATGTGGCCTTTGCAGGAGCAACATTTTGTAAATGTGAAATAACCTGGAAAGAATTTTTAATGTACTGTGTCAAAATGTTATTGAGCTGAGTCAGTGAGCTGTTTAAAACATTTGCCATGAATGATTACTAAACAAGTCTGGTCCCTACATGTCAGCATACCTCAATAATTCAAACCTGATGAAATATTTCAACATGAGGACCCACAGCTCATGAGCGGTTTACTCACATGAATACTTAGAGCTAATACCAGGCACATGGGAAATCCCTCGGGTCTACCTTTAAAAAAAAAAACAAACAAAAAAAAACCAATCAGGCCAAGAGAGCTTAGTCAAAATGTGTATAGGCACTGTGTGTGTATATGTATATGCATATTTAATTTTATGCATGTGTTATTCTAGTGATCCTCTGACTAATTTCTTTATATATATATATGTGTGTGTGTGTGTGTGTGTGTGTGTGTGTGTGTGTGCTTGCAGGCTGTTGCACTGCCTGGTGTCGGTGGTGTTCCAGATGACCATACTGAGGGATCTGGAGAAGCTGGCAGGTTGGGTTCGTATCTCCATCATTTACATCTTCAGCGGCATCACTGGAAACCTGGCATCCGCCCTATTCCTGCCCTACAGAGCAGAGGTACGTTTGTCCACACTAATGCATATATGCAGGAACACACACAAACCTGCACATAGGCAAACTGAAGTCAAGGAATATATAACCAGCCTTTATGCATGAGCAGCCTAAAGGTCATGAGCATTGCCATCTGTTTTAAAGTTTATGAATTCTGTTGTTAAATGCAAATTCCATACTTTCACACTGAAATTTAAAAAGTCAATTGCAGAAAGGTCAGAGAATGTAATAAAGCCTTTGTACAAGTGGAAGTGGAATTTAAAAAATTTAATAATTGCTCATCTACCCGTCCATCCTTTTTCCATACTCACTTCCTCTTCATCATCCGGGTTGCGTGTAGCTGAATCCTGTCCCAGAATGCACTGGGCGAAAGGCAGGGAAACACCCAGGAGAGGTCACCAGTCCATCACAGGACTAAGTATTTATTCAGCAAAGTAATATTTATTTTCCACAGACCTTTTTTTCCATAGACCTAAACATGGACAGACCAGGTTCCCACTTAACTACTTAAAAACCAACAACGTACAAAGCTTTAGTACTAAGGACAAAGATATTTTGATGTAAATGCTAATCAAAGATACATTTATCCTTTTTTGATGTGGGAAAAACAAATTGCTACAGAACTGTAAAAATATTTATTTCAAAATCACATAAACCGAGAGCTGTGTTCAGACATTTAACATATGAATTCAACCATCTGCAACTCCCTCTCATATGAATCATACTTAAGCAAAACCACACTCACTTTTTGTTTTTTCAAATAAATTTAACTTTAACTGTATCTTTTAATTTGACAGTTCCTATCATTTAAAACAAAATGCCTCAGAAACCCAGGACACAGCTAGGTTTGCTTCGTCATTTCTTCAGCACTCAAGCTTAAAAAGACACACACAAACACACATGCTGTGCTGATCTCCAGTGAGCTGGTCAGGTGTCTGGGGTGCAAGCTGGCGAGAGAGGTGTGTGGCATGCTGTCCAGAATCCTTTGTACTTATCCTTCCTTTATCCCCTCAAATTGTCTTTAAATATGAAGCAATTTGCACAAACAAAATGTGCAACATGCTGAAATTTGACTGATTAAGGGTGCCAGCTTGATTTAAGATTCCTTGAGCTAATTAGATCCAAATCTGCCATCCCAGCCAGGAAAACGAGGTAGTAATATTAGTCAAGTAAACTAGAATTAAGTATTTTATTATTTTTACTACTTTAATTTTATACAGCTGGTCCAAATGTGTCAACTATATCTGTTATAAATCAGGAAAAGCTGGTTGGTAACACAAAAAATAAAAAAACAAACAACAACAACATTTACACAGTTCTAATGCAATCACGGCCCCGTTCACGGTCCCTTTGTGCTGTTTCCAGTCAGTTCCTTAGCTCAGGTCAGCTTAGGGAGGTAGCTCCCTCTGGGGATTATTGGACCAGACTTGTTTAGAGGGGAAAGGTTTCCCCACCTTACCACCCACTTCCTCCTCACCACCTCAACATCAGAATATCACCGACCAATCAGATTGCCCGACTGAAACTACTGATTCTATAAAGTGCAAAACAGTTAAAAAATAGGTGTAGTGGACCATGAATGAAAGATGGGACATGTGTTCATATTAAGCACTGGGCTGATCCTTAGAATTTTGGTTTGTTTCCCAGAATTCTACCAACATAGTTAGAAACAATAAATTGATACTTCGGAGTAATTTGGGGAAAAGACATTAAAGTTTACATACTTACATACACACATGTAGACATTCCCACAGACCACATCTTCATTCTTCTAGGACAAAACTTGATGCGCATTACCCAGGCATCCTTACCACCGTTAATCCCGTCTGTTATCTACTGTCGGGTGTGCTAATGGAAAGTCGGAACAATCCTCTTGGGAAAGTAGAGTGAAGCAGTAAGGTAGTGAGTGAAGTAGTCAGGTACTAAGGATGTGAGTGAATAAACTAGAAGTGTGTAGGCTAAGTGGACAGTGAGAGCTTGTACAAAAGCACTCATAAGCAGCTGCTGTTCTTCTGTTCCATCCATCTTAAGCCAAACTTCTCTCTCTCTGTAGGAGGCTCATCTCTTGCCAACAGAATCTGATTTTATCATTTTAATCAGGCTTTATCACAGCAGGCGATACATATCTCTCCTCCATTCTTGCTGGGGAATCCAGCTGAATCCAGCCTGTTGTAAATTTTTGCCAAGGACACCTAAGGGAGAAAATGGCATGTAATATTCTCAAATCCCAAGTATAATGTCCTCGAATAAGTTAAGTTTGCCACGCTGAGTTGAGCAAATAACCCAGAGCGTGAAAACAATACAGTCTGGATTACCTACTTTTTATTGGCACGTCATTTAAACTTGGTGTGCCTCTGTAAGGCCCACTTTCCACTTTAAAAGATTAGTGTAATGCCATTGTGTGTGTTAACAAAGGCCATTGCTACAGTACTTAATGGGATTTGTTTTGTGTTTTAATTAAGACAATTATTGCATGGACTAGACTTGTCTGATGATGCTCCTGAGTTCACACACCCTAATAATTTATGTTCAGATAATTTATGAGAAGTCCATTGGCCACTTTAATTTTTGGCATATCTATATACGTCTTAATCATATAACGAGCCCCCATAACGAGGCCTTATTTACTTTTACCCTCAGCATAAATTAACCCCAATCGCTCCCATCTGTCATTTGTGTGGTGTGACGTGAGGTGGCTCTACCCTTATCTGTCTCCGTGCCGGGGTGACGTGAGTCAGAAATCCCACCCTGCCACTCTCCTTAGCACTTCCTGGTTTGCAGGCTTTCACACACCAGGAATAAACAGGTGAAGCACATGTTAGGCACAACACAGGGCAGTCAAGCCACTTAAAGAGGCAGTTTAAGTGGATAATCTCCTTAATGTTGACTTGAGGCGACCCCTGACTCAGGCATCAGCTGTGAATCAAACAATAATGTCTTTGGAGGACAGCAGATCTAAAACAGTAAGGAAATAAAACCAATTTGGTTTCTCTTCTTCAAGGCTGCTGAGACAACTCTGCATCTCAGACTCAGCACATTGTGGACATGATATTCCCTCCATGGTATTATAAACAAACGGTGCTGTTGGATCCAGCGTCAAAGATTTAAGTGTCACTACTTAGTGTTGTTTGCTTCAGTTAAACATGTCTATTTTTAAGGATTGCTCACTCCCTTTTAAAGTTTTTGTTTTTTCTTTTTCTTAATTTAGACATTTTGTAACCAAGATTCTGGGAAGCCATTCATTGTAGGAGATTTATTTGTCTTTTTTTTTTCTTCCTTCTGATTGCATCCCCCTTTGGAATAAGGCAGTCATGGGTAATTTTAGACTTCATTCAGCTGTGTCACTCTCATTGATGAACAGAAGGGACACAAATTGTCACATTTTCAAATAATTTACCGTCCTGTCACAAATCTGCTGCAGGTGGGGTGTGATTTGGTAAAATGATAAATCAAATGTTAGTTGTCAGGTTTGTTTAACTAAACTAAAGCTAAAGTGCCTTTATGGACAACATGGGTGCTTCCAGTTAGATCACTTGAACTTAAACTCTGGTTACACTTGACACTTGCATGCCATTTTGTCCCCCAGTGCCAAAATGCATTAAGTGACAGGTCTGGATTTTGCCTGCAGTTGTATCAGTTGTATTCTATTATGGTTTCTTTTTTTAACTTCTCATTAGGGTTTCATTAGGCTCTTGTTGTAGCAATATGTGCAGTGCAGCCACCGTGTGCATATCAACATTATAAAGAGATTGGGAGCATAAAACAGGAGACTCAACAGATTTTCATTGGTCTCGTTAGATCTTTTATGGTCCCGTCTTTAAAACTGTATTGACAAGAGACATTTTACAGGGCTTTTAGTGACTATGAAAAGGGTTACATGGAAGTGTGTTTTTATGTTTGGAGATTAGAAGTGTGTCACTGCCAGGAGGAAATAAAATGAAGAGGCATCATCCAAGTCTGCCTGTCTAGGAATGCTCTCGTTGGGAACGTGAGATGACAAGAAGCCACACTCATGTTAGTCAAAGCACCTCATATTGTGTGACTTTGGTTGACACACAGCTCCAGCAAGATTATACCCATCCTTTGACAGTGAAAGAGGAAGACGAATAGATGAAGAGACCAGAATGATATAGACAGAAGGCAGTTTTAGGGGAATGAAGAGAGATGACAAATCCCTGGAATATCTAAATTATAAATCCCCTCACCCCTATTGCAGATTCTTGGAACAACTGAAGGAAAAACAATAGTTTATCGAACATGCCCAGTGTTTAATGTGCAGAAATCATCCACTGGATATGGCCTTTGCTAGCTAGCTGAGATAATACAGAAATGTCTTTGGCGATCAACAGTTTTCTTATTTTCTCAACTGATTTCAAAAGCAATTCAGCTTTGAAGTCACTACTAATCAATGAAAAAATAAATTGCACCTCCCACTAATTCTTACTGGCCAATGTGTAAAGGTCTTCTCGGATTTTTTTTTTTACGTCTCAGACATCAGTGGCTGACTGTGGCACGTGGTTGTCATATCCTTTAATCCAAACACCCAGGAGGGTGTGTTAGGAACGTGTCAGTGTGCGTGTCAGGGGTGTGTAGACAGAGTTGTAGCCAGTTGATCTGATTCCACCTCCTTCTTTTTCCTTGGGAGTTTAATGTCTTGACAGATTAGCCATCTGCCTCTCACCAAGCCAGGCCTCCCAACTCAGCCCTGACGTCAGTCTAATCTTCTCACCTTTAGTGTCTGACCTGAGGCCACAGAATTTGCTCTACAATGAAGAGAGTAAGTTAAGCAGAGCTAAAGGAGAATGATGCTTCGTTAAAGAGTTTAAGTCGTCTACTTCCATGTTTTATGTCAGCCTTCATTTGCGTGAACAACTTCCCCAAAACTGGAAACCATAACGCCAAGACACCAAGTTGGAAAGCACGTTGAGCATTGTTTCTTTGTTGACTTTGTTCCACATGTCTGAGCGTCATCAAGTTACATAATTGCTGCTTAGCTGCAATTAGACATCTGACTTGAAATTCACCCAAACTTTGAGTCAGCAAAGCAATGACTCTGCTGCAACCTTGAGACTAATTTTTGATATCATGAATAGAGGTAGATATTGGTCACTATAAATCAGATGAAATAATTATTTACTTTTTGTGCATTTGTTGGCAAAACTTTGGACCTTTACAACACAGATATACAGCAATTATATCCTTTTTGAGATAACTCTCGTTTTGTGTGGCCAAGGTCTGCAAGTTCGCTGACAGGTAATTAATTAATGAATTCTCCTCTCTGGCACCAACTTATGCCCATATTAATATTTCTGTGGCAGTGAGCAAACAACATATGCAAAGTTGAAAACATTGCTGCAGCATAGACGACACATCAGATGCTCAGTCAAAGCTATGAAGGGGAGACATAGTGTGGTGTAGGGAATGGCCGTGAGGGACAGTCTTTGTGTCAATCAGTTTAACTGACGGGGAAGACAACAGAAGAAAATAACGTCCTTATATAGAGCAAAGGAGAGCTTTTCCCACAAGTATTGTGACACACAAACCCACAAAGGTTGTCAAGCATGGTACATATTCAAAATAAACAAAATGCAACAGTCACATTAAGATAATATTGAAAACCCAAGGTGCAAAAGTCTTCAATGATGGAGAGTCTTCCTCAGGCTGCATCTGTTTAACCTGCACTGGTGGATTTGCTGCTCAGGATGTGAGCGGACTTTGTTGTGACGTCAATCAAAATATGTGCAACAACGCTGTTGTTTATGCGATTAATGTAAAGCCACCTAAAAGCCCTGTGTCACCAGCAAGCAGGATGTGTGCATTTTACCCCCGCCTTTTCAATATGGATAATGGTAGCCATGCACATGGATTGTAATCAGTCATACGTGCGAGTCTTCTGCCTATACCGTGTGGCTGGCCAATAATGTTTTCTCGGTAAGTGGGTACAAACTCACTTACCCACTTGTAAGTGGCGCCCTTTCAGCTTCTCACCGGATTAAAACCAGACAGCCAGCCCCTGTTGAGATGTTGGGATTGTCTCTAACCTTTGTCTTTTCTTCTCCCTCTTTCCATCCAGGTGGGTCCAGCAGGATCCCAGTTTGGGCTCCTCGCCTGCCTATTTGTTGAGCTGTTCCAAGGTTGGCAGATGCTGGAGAGGCCATGGAAGGCCTTTCTCAAGCTGCTGGGCATCGTCCTCTTCCTCTTTCTGTGTGGCATGCTGCCGTGGATCGACAACATCGCCCACATCTTTGGTTTCCTCAGCGGCCTGCTCCTCTCCTTTGCCTTCTTGCCCTATGTCACCTTTGGGACTTTCGACAAGTACCGGAAACGTATCCTCATCGGTCTCTCGCTGGTGGTCTACCTGGGGCTGTTCTCCTCCCTCATTGTTTGGTTTTACATCTACCCTATTCACTGGCACTGGCTGGAGCACCTCACCTGCTTGCCCTTCACAAGCAAGTTCTGTGAGAAGTACGACATAGACCACGACATTGACCGTGTGGTGCACTAGCTACAAGGCTAGAGATAAAGCCTCAGATGGCCCCACCTTATGTGCTAGTGATCCACTAGCATTTAGCAAGCAAATAGATCAGTGAGGTCAAGTCAGTGGCCTTTTGAGAATGTGGCAGACATACTGTTTTGTTTGTCCAAATTGACAAGGAATTGAGTCCATGTGTATGGGATTGCATCGGTCTTTATCAGCCTGCTTCTTTGCATATTTCCGTAAAACTTTACTCAGCCTTTGTAATCATCATTCTAGTCTGGAGCTGTCTAGCATGTGGGCTAACACATGTTCAGAATCAGAGCAAAGGAAGGGGAATGCTCAGAAGGGAAATATCGCGAGGAGCTGGAAGAACCCAAAGTGGAAGAGATTCAAAGTGAAAAACTGTTTTGGTCTGTTGAAGCCATGAAAAGTCATGCCTTGAGGAAGTTGCAAGGCCTTGGCGCCCTAAAAGAAAAATTCAGTTGAACTCAATGAATGGCTGGCAGGAAAAATGACAGGTGACGCCGACGAGGAAGACTCGTGCCAGAGAAACAAAAGGGTCATCACGCATCTCATAATCGAATGATTTGACGTACAACGCATGCCTCCTCTTTGTCCGTTATTGTTTTCTGCAACACTGAATTTAACACTACAAAAACATCAACATTTGCATCTTTATATTTTAAAGGTCATGAGGTACATTCATATTTAGAAGCCATTTTTTTTATATTCACTCTTTTGTATGCATGTACTTGGCATGTCAATATTCTTTGGAGCAGTTTGTTATGCTGGAGGTGAAATGAGTTCCAAGTATTAGCTGTGTGGCTCGAATGTGTCGAAAGAAACATACTTGAAAAAGAAAAATGATTAAGTAAGGCAAGAATTCTATCTAAAGCCACGTTGCCTTAACGAGAACTATGCCATTTTGCAAAATTGCTTTACTGAATACTAATTGTGATCAACTCATAGAATGGCTCTGAATCCATTTCTGTCCTACCAAAGCAATTTTATAAGCTGCTTGTATGCATGTTGTTTTTCACACTCATTTCACAAATAGGGGTAAATGTTGATTTTTTATTTTCTGTATGTCAGTGCTCCCAGAACAGGTTTTCAGTAAAGTACTGGTTAACATTTGTATTGGGCATATTTATCAAATATCACAGATGTGCCTAAACCATTGTGTAGATTTACTCATTTGAGATGACTTTAATTATTCCAGGAGTAATTCACTAAACAGGCATTTTTGTTATATTAAACAAGTTTTTGTACTGTATGTTTGACTTGGTGAAAACTAATATTGCAATATCTGTGCTTCTCTGAATGATTCACAAAATGTCATTTTTATTTTACCACTTACACTTTTTTCCTCTCTGCCTGACAAAATCAGTGCAAATGAGGATTTATTAAAACATTAACAGTACTGTTGCCATCCCAGAGAAATGCTCAAGACACATGATTTCCTTCTAACTTAGCTTGGGACAGCCAACTTGGAACAGACTCAACCTGGTCACAATCCTGTCCTGTACATATTTACTCTGCTCTTTTATTGTTATACACTAGCAGCTGGTTTTTCAAGGTATTGTTCACGACCCAAAATGCATTGTTGTTCTGGGTCTCTACATGATAGAGGAGTAGCAATACATTTTCAGAAGTCTTGACTCCCACGGTGAAAGTTTTTCTCACGTGAATCCTAGGCTCAAAAAGTTTAAGAATCCTGGACTTAGTTAGTTAGTTGTGTTGCCAAGGATTCAGGCACCTTGACCCCGACTGCTAAGAAAGCAGCGTTAATTACTGTTGCGTAGTGGATTATGTGACTTAGTCTGTGGGGTTTTCACTTAGTCATTGGCTGGTCAACGAGTGCTGTTGATAACACAGGCAAGTCAAAATAATATGGAGGACGGGCTATATGTTGTATAATGGAATGCTTATCTAAGGTTTTATTTTTTTAACACTTGTATCTGGTCATTTGTTCTCAACAGGAATCCATCCTCACAAGCGGGGAAACTACTGTATGGTGCCTTTTGCAATGTGAACCTGTGAATATGCGTCTCTTTGATTTGAACCGCAGCAGCCCGTGCTGGCAATTATTACTGTATGCAGCAATTCTACTGCTGTGTTTGCATAGGGACCAAATGAATTACCGTGTTTTATTTATTGGAATAAATAAAAAGGGAATGTTCAAAATGAATTTCAGGACACAGTCCACGTACTGTTATGTGTTGCTCCCCTTTTATATCATGCACATGAAATATTTGTAAGCAAAAGCAATCATGGCAAAAGTAAATGTCAATCTAGTAATAATAACGTGTGTATGTGTCATTAATCATTTTAATTTTGTTTTGATCCTCGTGTCATTCGCTCGGTGACACAATTAACATTTTTAAGGCTTTGAACTGTCTTATTTTGTCATGAATTTCAATGCATCTCAACAGTGACGGTTCAGAACCCAGTCAGAAAATTAAATGTTGTAGATTCAAAGACAGTTACTTTAAAATTGAACTTTTGTGGCTCTAATTTATGAGTTCAACAAGAAACTGATACCTGCTTTTGTTACTTTCAGAAGCTGTAATATGGTATTATGATAGATTGAATGAAAAGCTGTGACATAAGACAGGATAGAAAATGAAACTTTTTTATTTCTTTGATAACAAGATGTTATATAAAAAAAAATTGTCTTGATTCAAGACTTATGGAGGCATGGGTGGTGATCGTCTACGAGGGAAAAGGCAACAAAAGACTGAAGGAGGGATTGTGAAAGGTATTCTTGTGTTTAACAGATGGAAGTATACATGGATGATTATCAGATGTGCCTTTTTAAGAACAGTGAAAAATATACAACTTTATATGAGCAATTCAATATGTGCTGCTCTTTGATTTACATTCATTTACATGACATACACACCGTCAAGACACTGGCCCTGTTTTCTGAACATGTTTACTACACTTCCACAGACATTGGTGGGCAGTAAACAGATGCCTCAGTAAATCCTGAGATGTTTACAACTGTCATATCCGCTAATGGAGACAGACAGGGCCTCTTCAGCTAAATCCTTCTGGCCAGTAAAACAGACAAGCATGGTGAGGTTAACTGTACACGGTATGGTTTGCTAATATCCCTGATTTGCAGATAGTTTCATTCAATAGTCATGAGAGGTTACTGGAGTACATAACAACATGATTACAATTGTGGTAGAAAATTGGACTCTGAGCTTGTAAAGCAGCCCAGAGCTTTGAAAGGCAAACTGTTTATAGAAAACAATACGTTAGAGAGGACACATTCATTGATGTCAGTGGGAAAATATTGATTTCACTTACACTAGAAATGCTCCTTTTGGCTTTTTGGAAAGTAAAAAGCCATATTAAAGTGGATTTAAAAAAAATAAAAATAGGTGATACAGAAAACAGGGCAGCTGCCCTCTATTTTAAACAAAATCTCATTGACAATTTGGGATTTGGGAACACGGAACATGCAATGATAAATGGTCAGTTAATAATATCAACTATTGTCACCACAATTTGCTGTTGTATTTTCCTCAGAAATGTCCAGCATTCATAGAAAAATAAAAAGGACAAAAAAACACATTAATCCTCCAAACAAAATACAGAATAACTGAAATTTGCAGTGACATTCACATTCCCTCATCCTCTATCCAGGGGATCTCACTGCCACCGACAAGGACAGTCCACACAGTACGTCCCTCCACTCTCACCAGCCGCTGTTTCGGCGCATGAAGGCGTGGCCTCTGACGTGGTAGAACATCTCAGTGAAGGTGAGGGGTCCCACCGTGATCTCACTGGGGCCCTGCACCTTGAAGCCCGACTTCAGGTAGAAAGGGACCAGGAAGTCTTCGCACATGAGCACTGCGCGCCGTACGTAGGGCAGGCAGCGGAGGTACTGGAGGTAGCGCCACATCAGGATGGAGCCTTTGCCCTGCTGGCGGAAGGTCCGGTGCACGGCCAGGACGTGGATGTGGACCGTGGTGCCGTGGGGCTTATGGAGAGTCAAGGCATCCTGGTAATTAAAAGATAGGAGGAGGATAGCTGTAAGTACAGGTAAATGCATTACTTTTGTGTACAGTATGTTTTATCCATACTAACAACAGAATTTAATTTGGAAAAATAAGCCAAAATTTCGAGGTCTCACTTAACCGGGATGAGAAACTCTTCTCTATTGCAGCCCCACTTTGTCATTTAACCTGATAGTACAGCTCATTTTTTACAATAAAAAACTTGCTTTCTGTAGCTTTAAGGTGCACTTAACTGATGTATAGTCATTGTTTGGATAATTTTGTTTGATTTGCCATCCCCCGAGAGCATGAAAAAATTGCTAAGGCAATGGGCTTTTTAAACTCATCAGTATTTCAAGAAAGTCTGAAGCAAACATTTTTTCCATGAGGGTCCTGAATGTGCTGCACCACATGCTGCTCTATGGAAAACACCACATAAATGCAGGAAATTCTTTTTTAAACTCTTCCTAACCACTGTGGTAGCTGAAGAAGTGGCCACAGCGCTGACAGCAGACCTCAGTTCCACAATCCTTTATATTTCCAATGGTACTGACACTGATAGGTGTGTAGTTACAGAATACCAAGAGAAAGAAGTGAGTACAGTCTATAGACCCGCATCTATACTGATGATTACCTGCAGAATTTCTGACCAAATTCTATCACAAACGTATAAAATCTGTCAGGGTCCCTTCTCTGTTAAGCTGTGCTGAACCCTGTCTTGCTATTCCCTGCCAGTCAGTCTGAGGTAAACTGCTGTCCAGGTGGCACCTGGTCTGTCTTACCATGGTAAGCCTGTCCTGGTCCCACAGTGACCCGATGATGAAAGCCACCAGGCGTCCCTCCTCAAACCAGCCAAGAGAGAGCTCGGGACAGAGGCTGAGGAAGTGACGCACCTCGTCCAGGTAGAGAGGACACTCACCGGACACTGAGATGAACGCTGTCGGGAGAGGGAAGGGCAGGTTTACTTTAGGTGATACAATATGAAGCAATGATGAGATGGATATGATGATGAGAAAAACTGTTCCTCATATATATTTCTAAGGAATACCAAATATCTGTAAAATATGGAGGGATATACCACTACAGTAATACGACTTACAGTATTTCTATTTTAGACAGTATTTCTATTTTATTTATATCCTATTTTATTTTATTTGTATTATTTGTGTAGTAGCACCTTGGGCCCATGAGGAAAAACATTTCGTTGAGCTGTGTATATGGATGAATGACAATTTAAAAAAAAAAATCATTACAACTAGACTTGCAGTGAGAGTACAGGTGGAGATCACAAACCCAGCAGTTTACTTTCCTTTTATTGAAGGAAGTGTTTAGCCTCTTATTTGGACAGACACAAATCTTTACGGGGTAAATGCATAAATTCATGGTTTTCTGAAACTAATTCTTTATATTGCTGGTTATTTTGCCCGAGCGTGATGGCAGCAGCTTTATCCATTAATTTATCACCGTGATTTGGATGCTGCATCTTGGATCTGTTGACTGAATGAATGAATCTCCTCTAAACTGTTATATGGTGCAAAGAATAACCCTCTTGGGAGTCAAATAAAGAGGAGAAAACAGCAAGTACACAGATGCATATGAAAACTTCTGACTTACCTTCTCTCTCAATCTCAAACACACTGATGGCATCCTCCGGGCTGAGGGAGCGGAACTCGCTGGCCGGCAGCGTGTGGCGGCGTCCCTGGGACAGAGGAGAGCGCATGTGGAGCGTTTTCATGAACGGCACGGCGCTCACCAACGACATGGTATCCCGGAGTTGGTTTAAAAAGTACTGACGTTATCTAAAAAAATACTCTTCTAGTGTTCTCCTGTCTTGATTTAAATGGATGTCTCTATTCTGGTGAGAGTTTTCTCCTCTCCAAAGCTTGATCCGTGCGTAAACAGACTGCTGCGTAACGACTGAGTTTGTAGTTGCGCACCTTGAGTATTTATACCCCCGGTTCTTAGTAGAGGTTGGTCATAATCCTGAAGCAGGCTGGATGACCAAATCCTCCAATAGGTTGAACAATAAACATATTTAATGGGGGTCAAGAGGGATATTCGTCCTTGTGTTTAGAATTATCCTCGTCATGCCACCATCACACACGCGGAATAGCCTAACACATCATGTGTTCATACCAGCCTGTTAACAAAACTGACTTTATGATCAACAGTTTTCAATGAAGTGACACGCATTGGTGACACGCCTAGATCTTCTTTCACCATGACTGAAGAAGTTATGAAGAAGTCCTGAAAAGGCGATGTAGAACAGATTTAGCCAAATACTGCCAGTTCCACTTGGCAAACCATTAATGTTATTGTCAGTTAATGCTTTCGGGTGCTGGTGCTTCCTAACTGGCCCATCTGTGCTACACTTAACCACTCATCATGTGACTTCTTGGAGGGCCAAGTTCCATCAGGTGTCCATTGTGCCTATAAGTTCACGTTTTTTTCCACTCTTTATTTTTCCAGATCTGTATAAGAGGATTGGGGGTGTGTGGGAGTTTGTTGATCACTTCTTCGGGGTTTAAATAAGCTCTGTTAAGGATTTCAACCGGCCGCTTTGGTTTACAGACAATCCTCTAACTAACTCAACTACGTACCCACCTAATTCCAATAACTCAACAAATTTTCAGGCAAGGTGCCACTCACTTTTTTAATTAAATTAAAGCAGAAATTGTTTATTGTGGGGTAAATAACTATTTTGCCAGGGCCGGTGTTAGGAATAGGCCAATCAGGCGGTTGGCCAGGACACCGCCTGTTGAAGAGGGCGCCAGACTATAATTGGGATTTTCTACTAACTTTTAATTAACCATTTAATTTGAATCTGACGTTACTGAGCCTTTCTGAGTCATGATCAAAGAACCACTACTGCACACACCTCACACACAGTTTTGGGAAGTGGAAGCTGTTGGTATTTCACTGCTAGAAATAATGTCTTTAATAGAACTAGGCACTAGCTACATTTGATATTTAGATATATTATATGCAAAGTTAGCCAAGCACTCACAGCTGATTTGTTTTTGTTATCGTTTTATTAATGACAGAGGGTGTCTTGCCTAGGACACAGAGATGGTTTGAAAAGGCCCTGTGCATCATCATGTTATTGTAGCCTATTTAGACTACTGTCTAATACTATTTTAGTCAGACTGCGGTCTACTCGATTAGGCCGAGCTAGGCTAATTAGAATGATGATGTCAAGTTTTTAACACGACTGTCTGTAAACTTGTGTTCTGCTGCAACTCTCACTTAGCAGTTTTTTGCTTGGGCTGAGAGGTGATTGTTTTCCAACAAAATGCAAAATCAAATCATCTTTAAATGATATGCTGCTGAACTCTCACGGAAACAGACTCTGGTTTTATGCTGGCGGATGTTTTATTTTAGAATTCAAATGGCACAGATTTATGCTGCAGGTGCAGAATGGAGAATGTGCATCAGTAATGGCTATTACCATTTTTACTACTGTCTCAAAGTTTATTCTATAACTATACAAAAACTGAAATTAGAAAGTGCAATAATTATTATTTAAGCCTACATCGCCTTTACCATCACTTGTTGACAGGGCTCCCATGCTGTCACCCTAAATATCTCAGCAGCACCCATGGGTCCCAGCCGTCTCAGTCTGAT
>OMLF01015374.1:8395-23203 GCA_900302615.1 Holocentrus rufus
CTCAGGATAGACAGGGGATGAACAGCAGTTCCTACTCCCCTGTTCAAAGTGTCAACACATTAGAGACACACATTTCCCTAAACTGGCCAACAAAATATCCAGATTCCATTGCCAGTTATTTGTAATTTTTGTTGTTAGTAGTTATTTTGATTATTATTAGTAGTAGTAGTAGTAGTAGTAGTAGTAGTAGTAGTAGTAGTAGTAGTATTAGTATTATTATAAAAGTATTACCACTAGTGATGGTAGTGATAGTAGTAGTATTGGTAGTAGTAGTATTTTTATCATTATTACACTTTGTCATTTGCTGTCTTGCTTTTGCAACAATAGCCTCCATCGATTCATGCAAATAAAGCATAATTGAAACAGAAATTGAAATTATGGGAATATATCAAGGCATCGCAATTATAATGAAAAATATATATTTTTTAAATGCTACACAAATTCATATTTTGATTCAAAAGTAAACTCCATATGTGAAGGGGACCCACAGTGCACGATAACTTTGTAAAATTGTCTTCATCATAGCTCTGACTATGTGATTACTGCTTAAATTAAACAAATCTGGTGGCAGCTGCTCTGGTGTTACAGTTGTCTTCAGTTTGTTGGAATCAAACACATTCTAGAGGAAATATAATACCCACAAGTAGTAATGACACAAGCATGATCAAATGTTAACAATTATTGGTCATGTGATTTCACATCATGAACAACACATGATGAGCACATAAAACTCACTAACAATCAGTGTGTAATTGGCCAAGATGATTGAGAAGATTTACCCTTCTAAGAGAGAGAAAATGAAACAATATCAAGTCTGTGCACTATTTTAAATTGCAATCATGCTAATGGCTGGCTTGGTTCTAATGATGATTGCACTTTCTTCCCCATCTGTTTATAACATGCATTTTTATTAAACATAAATAGACTCATTTCTTTAGCAAAAAGACTACACTTAGAAATGCATTACCTGCCACATGTCCTGCAGTTGCATTTTAAATCTGCAGAATGGAGTGGAACCAGATACCTGTTATTATCCTGTAATGATGGACCAGCTCCATTCTACAACCCACATATTTCTTTGACAGCACAAATCACTCTGACACTTAACGGCATTGATCTATCTGAGCAATTAGCCCAAAATTGTGTTAGGCAGCAAGCAGCTGCTAGCTTCCAGCGACACATATCAGAGTGCCTAGGTGGGTGTGTTTTTTCATATGTGTCTATCTGACTGCGTGATGTCAATCTGTGAATAAACCTTGCAAGTAAAGGGTAATTTATCTGTGATCAGCGAACTAACTGTGTGTGGTTGGTGTTCTACCCATAGCCCATAGCATCCAGAGAATTCAGTCAGCCCTTCGTACAGGACAAAGATCTAACAGCACTTTTTTGAGTGCATTGGCAAATAGTATACATGTAATATTGATCACCAAAATATAATACCAATAATGACTAATGACTTCTTATTTGATCATTTTCCCTTTCTGCTCTTTATTATGTCATTCTTCATACATGAGTGTTCATCTATAAGTACTGAATCTAAAGATTGGACAGCTATAAATAGTGGTTGAATTGGGATCTGTGAGGAGGGGGAGCTATATCTATCTATCTATCTATCTATCTATCAATAGATACACTATATATACAGGCAGACAGATAGATAGATAGATAGATCACATTTCACCAAATCACATTTTTCGTATTTTCAGCTTCTAAAATGTTGACCACTGCAAAATTAATACATATATCAGAATGTGTAACTAGATAATACAAGAAAAAGTTACATGTGATATTGAAGGAGACAGAACTCCGCTCCGCCTTGGTATACTTCTGACCTAAGGAGGTGGAGCTCAGCTCCGGTGGGCTCCGGCCTAATTCAACCCCTGGCTACAAATACAAAATCACCAACAGTCTAACATTAATAATTATGGTTCGTGTCTCAGCCTCCCACACATCTTAAAATGTTTCCAAAAAGAAAATGATAGCAATCGGAAAGGGGACAGTTGTCATCTCAGTTTTAACAAGGGTGCAGTAGGATCTGTAATAGGCAGATTAGGTTGATAATGGTCATGAACCCATGGACTTATTTTTTTGGCCTCCACACCAACTTGAGAGAAATAGGTGAATTAATTTCTACCGCCACCTTCAGTAACAATATCATGAATACACATGTATCAACCATGAAAACACATCTTGTCTCAGCAACTGATCAGATGCACACATCAAAAATTATTTTCACTATAGGCAGATATATCAATACAGTTGAAAAGAGAGAAAATCTCAGGTAAAGAAAGTTGACTTCATAATGCAGAGTTCTGACACCCGATCAACGGGCCTACATGGATAGATAGATAATGTTATTGATCCCCAATGGGGGAACTCATTTGCAAAATACAAATATTATATTCACAATACTACGTATTATAAATATAAAGGGCATCTATGACATAAGTCACAGCTGGAATACTCAAACTTGAAAAATCTGACTGCTGTTGGGACAAAAGACGTCTTTTGTCAATCAGTAGAACAGTAATGCATCACTGCTCATTCACTGAATGAACTTCCAAGACCAATTAAAATACCATGTTCTGGCTGGCCTTCATAACGCAGGGCTGTCTGTCTTGCATTATAACTGACCCAAAACAACCTTTTCAAAACAGTTCATTATGTGGGATGTCAAGGCTATTGGCCAAGATCATTAACACCTCACACTGCGGATTTCTTGGGAATGGGAACAAGGCATGACGTTTTCCACATTACTGGAATTTTAGAAGAAGAAAGAGACATAGAGAAGACCCTATGAAGGACTGTGCATGATTGGTCAGGTGACTGCAGGTAGACTTCTTCAATGCTATGCTACATGACCCCAATCCATCAACAGCAAAACCCATATCCATTCTCTATCCACAGTACTCTTCGATTATGCATATGCTCAGAGCAGACAGGCATTAAATAAATCTAGACCACCCTTGTAAGATTGTAGTCTTACAAGGGAAGTTTGCATGCATCAGAACAAATTAGACCATTTTATGTGCACACACTCACATTTCAACCTTGAAGAGGCATAAATATATGAGGAACTACATTGTCAACATTGTTAATGGCTGTTTTAGAATTATTCAACGGCTAACAGCTTGTTACATTCCTCAGCATGTTCCTGCATAACTTTATACATATCAACTACTGTAGAGGTATTATTTTTTTATCTGAACCTCACAAAACCAGCAAGGCTTGGATAGCTAGTGAGCAGGGGCTTTTTATTTTTCAGAATGCAATCAGTGGTTTTATTTGGAGCTATAATTCTGAATTTCATCTCGTTATGAAATGTGACCCAAGGAACCACTCAAAGATAATGCATGTGGAAATTATGAGTTTAAGTAATTAATTGAAATAAATATGTGGCAATGTTAAGTTGTTAATCAGTTTAACAATCAATTTCTAATTCTTCCTTGTGGCAGAGGATGATATTCCTGTTTCTGTTCCTGGAACACTTTTCAGCTGCATTCATTCAGTTTCAATACAAGTCACTGGTGCCACAGCAGTGACACTGAATCAGATAGCCACTGAAGTAAATGCTCCAGTGCATATTTATGTTCATTCATTCACTCATTGTCTATTACCTGGAAGGTAGGAAGAGGTACTGGACACATCACCAGTCCATCATATGTCTAATTCAAATGAACAAATAAATAAATGAATTCATCTGCAATGAACAGCACACAAGCCATGCTATGATCCTGTGTGAATTGTTAATTATATGTTGTTGCTAAATATGTAAAATTCTCTCCCCTGAAACCTAAGTCAATGTGCTCAATGACACTCCATGATAGTAAACAATCATTTCAATGTCTGCTCTGTGTTTGACTTGATTTCTATATTTTCTGGCTAGCATGCTAGCACCAAGGCTGTCGTCTTTAATAGGCTCTCTTGAAAAGACAACTGTGTTCTGCTAGTGACAGTTGGGATAAAGCATGATAATGAACATTCAAAGTGACAGTGAAGGGGCTGATTTACGCTCTTCACAGCCTCTATGAGAGATGCTGTTTATCTGTCAAGTGGACCTCAACATCTGCTCCTGATGAAAGAGAGAGATGAGATGAGATGGGGAAAAGGGGAAGGAGAAGGGGTGTGAAGTGGCAACAATGCTAATTCAGCTTGATGCGTTGGTTAATTCAATTGAGCAACATGACGGCAGTTGCTATTTCTGAGGTTTGTCAATAAAGAAATTAAAAGGAAGTGATTGAATTCACACCAATCACTCCATGTGATTTTTAGTCTTGTTTGTTGCTAATTAAGTTATTCCATCTGTGTTCAGTTGCAGGCAATTAAAATGCTAAAATTTCATAAGGGACAGGTATTAAGTGGCACCACTGGCTATGATGCAGGGGTTTTTCTTTTGTTCTTTTTCATATATGTCCTTTTTAGGAAAGAGTTATTACAATTGAAGGCAGTGTCAACAGCACCAACCCTACCCTGAGATGATCAAACAGAATTGGACAGTACCAAAAGCAACACTGAGATCCAAGAGGACCTGTGGGCTGTTTTCTTCTTCTATCTTGGGCGACCTATTTTGTGGGGTCCCAAAAAGCCCCACCCTTGATCCAATCCTCTAATCTCTCTGTTGGCTATTGGTCAAATCATCACCTCCATTGCTATGCAGATGACACACAGCTTTGTCTCCCCCTAAATCCAGACGTCCAGTGCAATTTACACAGCTTCAGCACAATGAGACCAAAACTGGAACTGAAACTTTTAGTGTTTCCGGGTCAGCCTGTCGAACATACCAAGTGCTCATGAATCCCCCACTTTTCATACTCCACTACTCACTGTTATCGTAGGATACTGCTCACACTGCCTGTTACAGTGGTGCAGTCGCTCAAAACATAGGGAGCAGGGCAACCAATGAATGAGTGGGAATCATTGTCTTGAACGAGGCCGTCAATACTCGACTTGACACACACTGGCAGCTTCTCACTGAACCAGACCAAATGAGTCGTTCTCTCGAACTAGAACACTGCTACTTGGCCAGGAAGAACGACAAATCAATACAGTCAAATCACACTGTAAGATCGTGTTGGGCGTACATACATTAAAAGTGGAATGCTGAATCAATGCATTAAAATGATTATTTTATCTTTACTGATTTAAACGTATACATGATGACCAGTAAGGCATTGTGCAGTGATGCAAGTTTTGTGGGGTGAGCAGCACTAGCTGTCACAGAGAAACTTGACACCATATTTTGCAAAAATTATCAAAAGGTCATAGTGAAAAGAATCGGTCAGCCCCTAGCTACTCTGCTGACTCCATTTGACTGATTACCATTTGATTGGGACATTTCGATTAAGCCTTATGCCACACACCTTGGTGTGATTTGCAGTCGTGAAATCCAGTTTGTTAAAACTTAAAATGATGTCAAATCAGATATTTCCTCTTGTTCAAAGGTCAGGTGAAATTTATACTTGCTTTCATCTTCTGCTTAGATTACTGCAGTTCTCAGTATATTAGTCATCCATGCTTCGCCTGAGTCCAGGATATTGCAGCTACAAATCTGATGGGTTTCAGGGAAAGGAACCAGAGCAGTCCTACTCTGGCCTCTTCATTGGCTTCCAGTAAATTTTAGAATTGATTTTATGATGTTATTTCCTTTAAAAGCCCTGGCCCCCACTTATCTGACCTCTTAAGCCCCTGTATAGCCTCTAGGGCCTTCAGGTTTTCTGTCATAGGGCTCCTGACTGATACTGATCCTCACTTCAGGTCTAAGCACAAGGATGACCATGCCTTCGAAGCTGAGGCCTCCACACTGTGGAGCAGCTTTATCCTCCCCGTCAGATCTGAACCCCTGCTGACTCCATCAAGTCCTGCTTCAAAACACATTTTTATTCTCTAGATTTTAAGCCCTGTTGATTTGTATGTTTCTTTCTTTTTTATTTTTGTTGTTTGTTTGTTTCTTTTCTGGCAGCACTATGTTCATGGTCTATGTTTAATTTTATGTATTAAGTGACTTTGTGCAGCACTTTGATCAATCCCATTTGTATTTACATGTGAAGTAAATACTTTTGATTTGACCTGACTTAATCTAGGAATACTGTTTCCCACTCATAGGCCTCTCTATACAGGGATGTGGTTTTAGATTTACTCTTGGATCTCTTATTTTTAGCTGTGAGAGTTATTCTTGTTATTAAAATGTGACCACATTACTGACCAACAGAGTGACATATAGTGTGGCTTCTTAACTGAAATGAAGTGCAGGAAGGAGGGCAGCTCAAGGCAGTTTTTGAAATGGGTCTCCAATACTTCACTTGGCCCTGATGATCAGACCTCTGTCTAAAGTTAAGGTGTATTATTATAGGAAGAACTGTTTTTACTGTACGTGAGAAATGCTGTGATGTGGCCCCTGTCAGCAGCACTTAACTACCCATTACCACAGCAAAGGACATCCTCAAGGGTATTATCTCTTTAATAAAACACTCATAAATGTATGCTGCTGTTTTACACACACTCTGTACAATCCTGTCCCCTGCAATATGAAGGGGAGTTTGAAATGTCCAACTAAAAAAATAGAGAGATTGTGAATTATTTCACCTCCACACCCATGAGTGTATAAAAAATTAACCTAGTCTGTCAGTTTTCAAACTTCAACACGATATACCTTCATACACAATAGTGTACAGAGGGAAAGGGAGAGATTGTCAGGCTACTTAAATGTGTACTCTCCACAAATCTTTTCACATCTGTAGTTTGTTTGCCTTGGTCTGAAACAGGGACCAATTCTGCATTTGCCACCAGTTTTAAATGGACCAAAATTTGCAATAAAAAGCCATGCATGAGGAAACTGTTCTATTATTGATCAGAATTTCCATGCAGGAAATTTCCTATAAGTAAACAAAGAGTCAGCAATGGAGTGAGCTCCTGTAACGCGACCACCAAAAATGGAGCATCAATGTGACCGACATCATAAACGTGAACACATCATTGAAACTTTTGCGATCCTCTGGTTGTTATACCAGCTAATTTTTTATCAGTAGAGTATTCACTTTGAGCGCGGATCAAGGCTGTGTGAATGAAGACATGCTACATCAGAATACCTCAGTAGAAGGCAGCAAGCTCTTATCACATAAAGTGACATTTTCTCTCAACAATTCCTTCCCAGAAAACATGTCATTTGAGCTTGGTTAGGTGATATTATAGACCTAGACATATTTATCATCTCAACACGATTTTCAATTTTCTTTCTGGCTTATACCCATGCATAGCGTGGCTACAGTGAGTCTGTTGGGCCAGACTGCGTTCTCACTGCAATCGAACCACAAAAGTATGTTTGGTCCAACTTGAGAGACATGAGCTGACATTGCTAAATTACCTGCAATGCTAATGTGTCAGTATGTGTAGCGAGGTAAAACTACAATATATAATTAAACCCAAATTCAATCCATTCACTGTTAAATTCAGCAGTGAAAATCCAGGCTAATGAGATCTTATGGCCTATAGCTTAATCTGACTGCAGGCCACCTTCAAATTGTTTGTGGTCACTTTGTGATAAAATCCTGGTTATGCCACTGCCGAGGGGTAATCATCCTATCATGTGACATCATCAAAACTCATCCGCACGCAGGCAATTAAAATTGCAGCGAAGATGTGAAGATTTATGGTCAAAGTTGTAATCATCAATTAATAATAATTTATTGCGCAATAAAAGACAGACTTGATGTTTATAGGATTTTACCACACCACAAGGACGTTTTATAACACCCACAATAAAGAGGATTGGAGTGTTTCACTTTCAGTTGCCCTGTCTTCAAGAATCCTGTGAACAACAGGAGAAGTTATTATGTTACTTAGTTAAGTACCTAAGGGTTGGCATAGCAACAAACTCATAGGTTATGGGCTTCTTTTTAAACAATGACCTGGATTTTTTTCTCAGATGCCTGTGTAATTTTTTTATAGTTTAGGTTATCTGCATCCATATTGAATAAACTGACATAAAAAGTTAACAAAATCATAGTTTAGGATGTGCTAAAAGATGAGATTATACATGAGGGAATAAAAGAGTTTTAATAGATGATACAGAAAGAAAAAAGTGAATATATATAAAAACGGCCATTGCAATACAGTGTGCTAAGGGTTAAATAAAAAAAAAGTGATATTATTATCAATTATATTATTGTATCGGCCATGTGAAGCAGGTAATTATCAGTTATTGCATCGGCTGATAAAAATCCATATTGTGCATCCCTAATATGTACTAGCATGAAAATTTGACCTTACTCTGTGACCTCGACCTTTGACCGATTCTTCTCAAAATCAATCAGCTCTTTCTTTCCTCACTCCCACCAAGTTTGGTCAAAATTGGATCAAAACTGTTATGAGCTATACTGCACAAAGACACACACACACACACAGACGGACAGGACTGAAAACAATAACCTCGCTTGCACTAACGGGTGTAATAAACCCACTCTTCCTTCTGCTGTTCACCTAAAAGATCTGTCTTGTTCACAGACGACCCAACACTACCACTTACACACTCATCACTGACCTTTTGCGGGCTGGAATTAATACTTTTACAAACAGTGTAGCAGAGCATGAGTTTTGCAAATGTTAATCTGTTCACTGAGAGCGCCGTATACTGCTACATTCTCCTAAGGCGGCTTCACTCTGAAGAAGAAGCAGGTGGTGTTGCTAATCATTCACTTATGGTTGATCGCTTCTCTGATGGAGCTTATATCCCTCCCTCTGATACGGCAGCATGCTAACAGTGACACGCTGGTAAATCTCACTGTGATATGCAGCTTCTCAAAATGGTGTCACATTCTTTGTCTGGCTCTACCTGTAATTCAACCTGCATCCAAATTGCACCAGCTACGGCGTTGCTCTCACCACGCCAAGCTTTAATCCTTTCCCTTCCTCTCTCATGTCTTCCGATGGCTGCGGGCCTATCTATTCAAAGCGAGCAAGTAAGGACCAGGATATCTAACCATCCACTTTGATATATCCTGAGCCCATCATTCAATCTCCCGGTGCCATTTTCTCACCACCTACAATATCACCTTTTACGATACTTTCAGAAGCCATTACCACCCAGAGAATTACACCCACCTGAGGATGAACTCATGGAAGAATCAAAAGAAGCCCATCGCTTTTGTTATCGACCGCCCGGGGTTACGTTAGGTAAGCACAGGAAAAAGTAAAATTGGAATCAGGGATAAGTGTGTTTGGTCTTGGAAGGGTTAAGCCCTTTTTTGCGGAGGCCTGAGGGCTATGTAAAAGGAAGTGGAGAAGGATTGAGGTATTTTTCTACTGTAGACCCTAAGGGGTTAAATTCCCTCCACCGAGGCTGTGATGCAGGTTTGATTCGCCTCAGTGAGCTGGTGTGAGTGTGTGTATGACTGGTGATGAGTGTGTGTTTCTCGCCTATGTGTGTTTGTGAGAAAAAGAGGAAGTGTGTCTGTGTGTGCGCGCGCGAGTGTGTGTGTGTGTGTGTGTGTGCGTGTTTCTGTCTGCAATAAAACCGACAGACATTTGAGCATCGCCCCCTGGCTCTTCGCGCTTTAGTGCATCTCAGACTAGCTAAGCCCCCCGGAGCCAAACATCTAACTGGATCTGTCAATATTGACACAGACGAAACACACTCTCTCCATACCCAGTGTTACAGAATATAATCCTTCATGTTCAAAACTTCATGTTGGAATAAACCACTTAAACCAACGAGCACGCTTATTCCCCACGACAGACCAAATCCTTGACCTAACCAAATTCATTGTGAGGTTTCTCTCATAGTCCTTTTTAAGAAGCACGGCGCTCGGTATTCATTTCTACCTGTGACATATTGGTTTTCAATTCCACTCAAACAAGCTTCATTAAGGTTGGTGTTAAAGCTACATTACTCACTCACAAAAGAAATGTCAGATTGGAAAAACCTTCAAAACAGCCCAGGTGGCTGCTTTCACAACTGCAGAGAAGACAGACAGATCCAACGCTGGTTTAAATCGTACCAATTTCAGGTGTCAGTATACCCAGTGTGGGTGATTCTGCTGGATGTTTGTTTGTTTATTTATTTATTTATTTATTCATTTATTTTCCTGCAACAAATTTACACCCACACGTCCAAAATGACTGATTGCTATAACTTAAATCATGGTACTTTTTCAAGGAAAGCAGAAACTCAAACTTATCAGAAAAATAGGAGTAGTTATACAAAGTATGCCCTTGACTTCTTAAAGACACTAGATGATTTAATTCAGGATTTTTTTTTTCTCTCTTTTTTTTTCTCATTATCGGATGTAGAATTTTTAGGAAAAAGCTCCTCAAAAGCAGCTGAATGAATGGCTTACATTATACCAGTAACAGCTATCAGTACACAGTGTGTCTAATCTTATTGCATTTCCTTGTACAAAAACAAGATGAGGTTGCAGGTGATCGAGACGCAGGCATTAGATCAGACAGGTAGCTATGCAGATTACAGGCGATGACCACATACAGTTGGTTGACATTTACTGTCTCTGCCTGTCAGTCAGAGCATTATCCAATCAGACAGTGACATATGGTGAGAAATAGGGCCTTTGTCTTCAGAGATCTAAAGATAAGAATCGTATTTCCATGAAATCAATGGGCTGTGTGCTTTACTGCAATGAATAATGCATCGCCCCTTCAAACCTGCTTCAGCCCTCTCTGTCTTTCTCCCTCTCACCCTCTCCCTCACTCACTCACTCACTCGCCCAGTGTTTGTGATGCACACCGCCGTACAGGGTGTCTCAAGTGTTTTCATACCTTTGCACTTCATAATAAAGTGAAGGTCTCGATCCCTCTCCGAGTGCACTACTTCATTTTCGCTTAACGATCCACCCAGGCTGAATGATGAGGATGGGGGTGCGCAGCGGAGCAAGTCAAACAGACCTTTTGTTATGCAATGATATGGCCTTTGGAATGATACACAGCCAGGGAATAAATGCTAAACAACTGTTTGTTTTTTCACGGTCCCGAGCAAATGTTCCTTGGATAATGTGGAAAAAGCGGCAAATGCGTGTGGAGCCGCGTGTTTGGCGTCCGCCGACACTGAAGTGAAAACCTAGCTGCTCCCCAAACAAACCAACTCTCTGGCTGCGCCACACTACATTAGCCCACCTCTTGTACCTCTCCTTCTCTTGTCTGTCTCCTTTTCGACACCCCTACCTTCCCAGATCCATTAGCTCCATTAAGTCCTATTCACTCTCTCCCCTACTGTGAACTTAAATAAACCAAGCTGACATCCCTTACGCGCGTTCTCTCTGACAACGCTGGTGGAGACACAATAGGCCCAGTCCCAGTTCCTTAATAACTCTCTGTATAGAAGTCCACAGGCGCGTGTAAAGCCCTATTGATCCCCTGTAGAGAAGAGAGGCTGGCAGACCAGTGTGGTGTGCAGCACTGACCTTGTCTCCCTCCATGTAATTAATTAAAACTTCACAGCGGGACTGACAGCTGATGGATCGCCCCCTTGTTGATGGTTACTGTTGTGGTAATCACGCACTCATGCACAAACACGCTGAGCTGTGCCCATCCACGCACAAATACACAGGACACACATGGTGAGAATGAGTGGAAGGCAGTGAGGCAAAAAAGTGATTGCTCTGGTCTGTTAATGGTGACGTCAGCGGTGCAGAATAGGGCATGTGAGCTTCTATGTGCATGTGTGTGAGAATGCGTATGTGTGTGTGTGAGAATGTCTGTGCAATTTTTTTTTCTTGTCTCCGCATTTGTGTGCATGGCGAGTTCAATTTAATTGAAAACGACGACTACGCTCTGCCCATATGCCATCCCAATCACAGATGTGTTATTAACTATAGCCACCAAGTGTGTATGTACATGTGTGTGTGTGTGAGTTCACTTCCTTCCTTATCCCACAAAACGCCCCTCTGTCTACGCATGCCTCTGTACTCTATGCCTTCCCCTCCCTTCATCCCACTCAGCCAACCAAAACTACAGTGTGTCAGCCCCATTTCATCATTTTCTGTTCACTCTTTGAAACTAAGATCCTTTCCCTTTCTCTTCTCTCCTCTCTGTTCCTCCCTTTCCAAGCCACATTGTGGCCATTTGTACTGGCACTGATTTGATCAGTAGAATATCTGGCCCTACAATAAATATTGCACATGGGCACAAATTCCAAATATAATGACATAAGCACATCTTACATTACTCACTTGGTAATTTTTCCTTCTCTCTCCCGCTCTCCTTATCAGATGTACCAAGAGAGAAGGCTGTAGCTTCCTTCAATCATACTCTCTCCCTCAATATTTTTGATAAGCAGAGAGGATATCAAGAACCACGTGGCTGGGAGTAAACAGTCGGCCGACCACATTGTCCTTCCAGAAAAAGAGGACCCTCGGCCCAAGAGCCTGCCCACCACCCTCAAAGTTTACTCAATGTAATTTTGATGTATTTGTTTTTTAAGTATGTCTCTTCTGTACAGCATGAATAGAAAATTCAGTTATGTGACAAAATAATATCTCTCCATAACAAGTCGTAGGCTTAAGTTATCCAGTAGAAAACAGAATAATAGCCTCAAAAACAATTAACAAAATTTAACAAAAAGAAAAAGACAATTATTTTTCAATCTTTAGTTTTCTTCAGTCTTCCTTGTCTGCTTTCTGATTGGCTGTTTGGCCTAAATGAATCAGGGCATGGAAATTGTGTTTTGTTGATATTGTGCTAACTAGCTAGCAAGCTAGCTAACCGGAGAGAGCTAGTTGTGGTAAAGAAACCTTCCACAAGCATAAGACCCTCAGGGTGACATTGCCAGAGCCAGCTGCATGTTCTTGTTTCATATGATGAAACTGTTCAGAAAACCAAACAGAACAGATTCAGAGTGGTGTGAAAATGAAAGGCTAACACTAGTTTGTTTCTTCATCTTTCCACGAACTTGATGCTTCCAGTTTACTCTCTTGAGACTATGCCCCCTGCTGATATGGAGAGTCATCTCCTCTTGTGCTGCATGTTGACTGTTACACAGGTTCCTAACTGAACACGATGCAAGCAAGCAGGCAACTCGAAAGTGAATAGCACACATTATTTTCAATCTAGCTGTCCTAACCTGCTACAAGCGACGTCGCCCAGCACTCAAAAATTGTTTGCTATGTCTCTATATGAGCGAACTTTCGCTGCCATTGTCCTACCTCCAAACTGGTTTTATTGGCCAGCCCTTGGTACAGGAAGAAGGCAGTGCTTTAGCTTGAAGCTACAGGCAGAGAATGAGATATGACTGACCTACTATTATTTTTACCAACTCAACCGTTTGTAGTGAAAAAAACATGGGAAAAAGGCTGACCGTACATAAAAATATTAATAAGTTAGCAAGTGAATATGACTTAATTATTGTGAAGATTCTCTGAGGTAAAAAGGCACTGAATCTGATTGGGTCATTCTGTTGGATTGCCTTCTACATCGGCTCCTATTAGGATGAATTTTTCACTTGCTGGCTCGCTCACATCGCGTCCAGTTAGGAACCAGTGTTAGCTGCATTTGTGGCTTATTTAATGGATCATTTTTAGCAGGAGATGTGAGGCGTCAGTGAGGCAAAGTGACCTGACCATCACTCTCAGTTGGTGCTAGCTCTTTCGAGTCAACGTAGTGTGTCCGAGGCTTTAAAGGAAATTTGGAGTTGGGTTAGTTTAGCTGGAACGCAGAGGTTATCAAGCAGGAACCTCCCATCACATATTTTTCACTGAGCCTGCGACGCTCCTAGTTGGCTCAAATTTATATTCTGGCATCCAAACTTTACTGTCTATCACAAAGGCGTGAACAGACTATGAGGAAGACTACTGAATTCCAATTGTCTCAGCTTGCCTCCATCTCAAAAAGACTTCCAAGTTTCGACTGTGCCGACGATCTCCACTTTCTCAGCGACTATAATGTTGAGGAGAGGATTATGCAGTGAAGACTTGAGAGATTCTGCCTTGAACGTCAGTGAAACCACAACAATACCTCAGTGTCTCCCTCTTCGTCTTGGGGGAGCTGAGTCGAGCTAATTAGCCATAATATCAGCAAGCAAACTCTCCTCGCTTCGTTGACACACACAACGGGCCCTAATTGACTGCCAGGAGTTTTGAGGCTTTAATACAGCAAAGAAGCAAGCTGTACCTTGGTGATTATGAGGTTTGGGGATATACAGCATTACATACAACACATTCTTGCAGAACCAATCCAATGTCACGAACTTCGAATGCAACACTCCATGAATAAACAAAGTAGTGCTCAAACATTCACAAAGGCCCAGAGGAAAGAGAAAACATTCACCCTAGCATTTTGAAGCTAAAGGCATTAGTACTTTGGCTGATGCTGTGAATACTAAAACTGTTAAATCTAAAGAGCCTAACTTGCTAACTCAAATGCTTTATTATTGTTGTAGTTTACACATCCATTAGACCGTGAATCCTTCAATTATCACGGAGGCAAGAGTATCAATTTATATTTATCGCTATATCTGTTTGTCTCCAAGCTAAGATGGAGTACTTAGCAGATATTATATGGTCAGGCCCTAGACACAGGTACCATATATACGTGCATGCACGCACACACACACACACACACACACACAATATATATTATATATATATATATATAAAGAGATCGATCATGACTTATTATGCTGACCACATAACAAAACAATTTCAGAATTGAATAAGACTGGGAATGGGGGGGATGTGAAGAGGTGGGCTGGGAGAAAAGCGTGGATATTGAACATAAACATCTATTTTCTGATGTGTGTGGGGGGAGGGGGGATGGGAGCCTTATGGTCTCTTGAGTCATTTAGACGATTCATCCATTTTTAAAAGG
>OMLF01015375.1:2619-19002 GCA_900302615.1 Holocentrus rufus
TCTGGTTTGCATGAGCGTGGGCAGGGGGAAAATCAACCGACGTCAGTTTTATCAGTCTGTGATTGACGGCCTTAAAATGCAAATGCCAGAATCAGACCTTGTCCAGATGTTAAAAACCCCTGGATAAGCATTTCTGGCCACAGGACCGCAACGCATTGATCCTCTACGGAGAAAATGAAGTACGGGCACCAGCTAAAAAACTCCGAGAGTCAGCTAGAGAGGCAGTGGATGAGTTCCGCGACTGGAAGTTACAAGATAAAGCACCAGGCAAAACATTGGACGCACTGCGTCAAAACAGTCTCTCATGGGTCCTTTTTGTGGATCTTAATGGACCCCCTTTAGAGAGATTTGACCCAGCACCCTTCATCACATTCTGGATTAAATCAGGTCATCGCCTGTCCACATCATGAGCCTCTAGACCAACGGATGTGTTTTGAGTCCTTGCTCTGAGGCACTCGCAAGCATCCCCCTCCCCAATATAAGTGAGCCCCCCGAAAGCCGTGGTATAGTTCGCACACTGACTACAGGGACAAAGTGGAGACCAGCTACTACTGCTCTGACCCCAGGTACATGTGGAACTGCACCTAGAGTCATGGCCAATGTGGACAACACAGTGCCTGCCATGAGACCACACGTGGGTGAGGAGGCTGCCACGCTGACCCTAGAGACGGACCTTCAAAAGGGTCAACCCCTGCAAAGCTCCAGGCCCGGATGGTATCCCAGGCCGGGCTCTCAGGGTATGTGCTCCTCCCTTCCTGACACCCTGGACCCTATGCAGTTTGCATACAGACCAAACAGAGCCACTGACATCGCCATTGCCTTGGCAATACACACTGCTAATCCACCTCAACAAAGGGAACACATATGTGACAATGGTCTTCATTGATTACAGTTCAGAATTCAACACCATCATTCCCTAAAAACTCATCTCTAAGCTTGTTGATCATGGACTGGAGACCTCCATATGCAGCTCGATATTCAACTTCCTGACGGACAAACCTCAGGTGGTGAGAATTGGCAGCCACACCTCCTCCTCTCTGATCTCTAACACAGGTACACTGCAAGGCTGTGTTCTCAGCCCTCTCCAGTACTCCCTGCTCACCCACGACTGTGTTGCCAAGCACAGCTCCAATGCCATCATGTAAATTTGCTAATGACATGACCATCCTGGGCCTCATCACAGACAATGATAAGACAGCCTACAGAGAGGAGGTGAAGGCACTAACCAGCTGTTGCCAGGACAACAATCTCTCTCTCAACATCAGTAAAACTAAGGAGATGATCGAGGACTACAGGAAACAGCAGGACGGTGGACACCTCCCCATTCACATCGGTGATGCTGAAAGGGTGAAGGGTTGAAAGGGTCAGCAGCTTCAAGTTCCTTGGTGTGCACATCACCGAGGATCTCTCCTGGACACTACACGTAGACACTGTGGAAAGGAAAGTTCGCCAGCAGCTCTATTTCCTGTGGACACTGAGGAAATTTGGCATGAATGTGAATGCCAGCATCATCCCAAACTTCTACAGATGCACCATCAAGAGCCTGCTGATGGGCTGCATCACGGTCTGGTACAGGAACTGTCCTGCCCATCGCCATAAATCACTGCACAGAGAAAGCAGCACAGCACATCACTGGCAACATGTTGGACAGCTCCTGAATCCCAGTGCCCGGTACCAGGGGCTGCCACATGGTTTCACGGACATTACTCTCTGGCTACTCTACTCCACTCTACTGGACTGTACTACTCAATATTGCACTGATTACACAGGAATTTTTCACAAAAATTTGGTATCAACCATGTACCAGTATCAAGCAGGACTGCTGCTACATGCAATCGTGCAATACTCTTTACTCGTCACTTCATTTTTACGCACAATCCTCATTTTCATATATATAGTGTTTTAGATATAATATATTTTTTTCTTTTTATTTACATCTCAGTCCACTTTTGTTAAAATTCCCTCCATGTTGATTTAAATTTTCTTCTTTTATTTATCTTAGGATTAGTGCTGTTATTGCTGTTTTTCTCATCCAACACATTTCATTATTGACTCTATGTCAATCTACATATGACCGATAAAACTGAAACCGAATTGAGAAATTTTACCAACTCGAAAATTGAACATGATGTCTCTAACAGGGCTACAAATCAGCAGCCAAATCACTACAGTATCTTATTATTATAATACAATGTATTATAGTTAGTATTTAATATTACTGAAAATGAGGAAAAGGAATCTAACCCTACCCGTCACTTGCACTGCTCCAATATCATTTTTCCTACCTTTTATCGGGCAATTGGAGTCCATTCATTCCAGTACGATATGAAAATTAACTTTTAGAAACTTTCTCCACACCAGAGAGAAGCAGCAGTGTCACATTTTGACAGCTTGAAATTAACTACTTGTGCTGTCAGTAAACCTAACCCAGAAGAAAAGAAGCACCAATACCATGACGATACTGAGAATATAGTTTCTAATCAACACTGTCATAGTGTGTTGTGTGAATTGGACTGTGCGCCATGAAGTGTGTCTCAGGAATATCTCAATACACTTAGAGTTATAAGAAAAATGCCAATGCAGTAAAGAGATACCACATCACACACGTTGTATTTTGGGAAAGAATGAGATAGCCAAGTGCAGCTGGAGGTAAGGGTAAAGAAGTCGGATTTAAGAAGGGATTTACCATTTGACACTGTTGCCATTTCCTCTATAACGTCAGGCTATGATGATAATCTAAGTCATTACCCAATTATCCCTTAATTGTGGGATAGTGGCACACTGAGTCTCTGGTGTATGAAGTTCATGAATAAATGTTGTAACTGCTTAAGCTGTCAGTATTTTAAATGTGCTCCAGGCTATCAAGTTTACCATTTAAAGGCGCTAGAATATGCAGTTGTCAGTGATAAACTGTGGGGCATTAGTGATAGTGTACAGTATGTTAACTTATACACAATTTGCAGTTTTCTGCTAGCTTTCTTCTCTGGTGCTGGCTATGGCAAAGTGTTGCTTTTAGTGGCAAATAATTTTAAATTCCTCATATCCTTCAAAGATTATTATGTGATGTTCCTCTGATGTGAAGTACAGGGGCAGCTACCATTGTAGGCTCATCATCGTAAACAAACCCCTTTTATGTTACCGCACAGATCTTGACCTTACAAAGTCTGGATTTACTAAGCAAGTTCATATCCACCATTGTGATACCAGTTAAGCCTGATTGCAGCCTTATGCCTTGCAAAATAAATAAATAATGAGCTGAAGAAATATACAGTAGTATAACATGTACATGTGCATAATGTATATGAATATGTATCATGTATGTTTATTGTGTATGTGGTACCTGCAAACATGCATGAATGGAACTTATGACAAATAAGTCCATGTGCATGAAAATGAGACCATGTGGACCCCGATGCCCGGTACTGGGATTCAGGAGCTGTCTGACTTGGGAAATGAAGGTTTGGTGAGGGTTAGGGTTAGGATGGTGTCCATATAGTCCCTGATGCCCGGTACTGGGCGTCAGAGACCTAGAGAAACACCCCCTTGCCTCTGTCCTTAGGGTGGTACATCAGATCTGATGCTGTTTGGGTGCTGTGGTGTTATAGAGCCTGATGGCTGATGGCACAAAGGAGCCGCCCAGGCACTTTGAGGCTCGTGGCTGGATCATCTGTGGCTGAACGAGCTCCAGAAATGCGTTAGCTCATTTAAAAAACATAGTTATATCATACTGCAGTATACCACATGCAGTATATATATATATATATACACACACACACACACACACACACACACATACACACATGCAAATACATGTATCTATGTATATAGGCATATATGCATATGCCATATATGTGTATGCCCATACGTGTGTGTGGCTATATGTATATGGCCCATGCCCATAAATAATACATACTTCCCTAATACATAAATAATACATACATGCACTGACGTTGACTGTGGGGGGGCACTGGGGTCATTGCCCCCCCAATCCTGACACTGTCCATTTGCACTAGTGCTGAATCCTGTTCGGCAAATGCTGTCTGTGTGTGTTCGAAATTCGCATCAGCTCACTGTTCTCTTCTTTTATTGGAGTACTGCAATGCACAAAAAAACAACAACAAAAAAAACTACTCTTCTATTCCACCTTAGTTGACTATGGGAGGTCTAAAACTGATGATTCGACTCGTCGACTTTCAGGGGGCAGCCCTACTATAATGCAACAACTGTTCAAAACCTCCGTTGGAGATTATTTGTTTGAATAAAGGTATTAGTCTACATAACATTAGATTTGCGGCGCTCCGCTGAATCTTTTGATACGAATGATGTCTGAACTCAGGCAGTATGTGTTGTCATTGGTGGGCAGTTGAATGTGGCCAAATATAAATGTGTGTGTATATATATATATATATATATATATATATATATATATATGTACTTGAGAGTACTTATGTACTTGCATAATTCCTCACTTTACTCAGTCCAACAACTACGTGACAGTTTAAACATGCATGTGCACATACAGTACACAGACAGCTGGCATACATCTCTATGCATGTGTACCAGACCAGTGCTGAAGCCAACACACACACATTCCCATGCATCACCCCGGCCATACACACACACACACACACGCATGCATGAATGCACACATGAACGTGCACACACACACACACACACACACACACACACACACACATATCAATCCATCAACCCAATGAGAGCACACCATGTACTAGAAGGGATCCCAACAGTACACCTTCTGTACATGCAAATGCACTCAACTATCAGCAATGAACCAAAGTGTCATTAACAATTTGTCAGTGAGGCAATTATATTTAAACCCTCTGATTTTCTTCCTTTGTGAGTGATCTCTCTTCATTCCCCTCTCTCCCCTGGTTAACCACCCTCCCTCCAGCAAGTGATTTTACACTTGTAACAACTTCTGACAAAGAACTTATGGTTTTCTATATGAGCAAAGCTGGCAAAGAGGAGATGGACCTAAATTTATTAAATATCAGGTTCTAGGAGTTACATAAGTTCTATGAAATTCTAAGCAATACTTAATTGTTTTAACAAAACAACCCTAACCCAAACACCAGAACGTTCATAAAAATGCAAATATGTAAGTAAATTATTTTAAACATAGAACAACAACATAAAATGTAATGCATTATATAAAAAATATTCATGGGCTGTGGGTGACCAACAGAAATTACCTTGACCAGTTTATATTTTTTGATATTGTCGTTTTTATTTTATTTTATTTAGTTGTTTTTATTATTATTATTATTATTATTATTATTATTATTGTTGTTGTTCTTGCTGTTGCTGTTTATTTTTTATTTATTTATATGTAAATGCTAAATGCTGAAATTGAAGAGATCAGTATTGAATGATAATCTTATACTGCTTATATTCTTATATTCGTGTGTAAAGACAACATTTGAACCTGATGATAAGTGCAACAAACAGCACCATTTGGACTAAATGGCTTTCCATAACTAACTGCTTCATTATTTGGAATTTCATTTGTTAGGTCCCTACTGTAGGTAGACCTATGTTGTTCTCCATAATCGGCCCAGGCAGTGTGAAATCGAGCTTTATTGTGCAAAACACAGCAAGCCGCCTCCTGTGTCCAAACACATCAGGTCTTCAACAAACGGTTGGTGCACTCTGTAATGAAACGTGTCATTGAGTAAGTGCTTCATTATAACCGTGCCGCACAAGGTGACTGGAGATTGGCCAGTATGTTCATTAACCAAAGTTTCAGCAAAGATAACCCTTTTTCCCTAGGGAAAGCGGAAGCTAGGCTGAAATGGTGGTATCAGATAAGTTTAGAAATACTTAAGTACAAAGATTTTTCTCACCATAGAGCCAGCCATCCATAGCAGCTGCCTGCACTAAGCGGTTTCCCTACACATGAAGGACTCATGCCTTTTTCCTGGCACACAAGTAATAGCTGATCACAAGCCACACCACATATATGTTGAACATTAACAGAGCATTATTCTCTTTGATTCAAATGCACAAAAGTGTGGGTTGACAGAGCTTGAATGCGCACAAGATCAAACTGTTAGGATTTTGCAGGCCAGCCAGATTAGACAGAAGCCTTTTTAATAGCCCTATGTTTAATAATAGAATGTTGCACAACAATCACTACGTGGCTTATGGAGGGGTGAAAGATTCTGGAATGGATGTCAGCCTGCCTTTGAAACGTGCCGGTATCCAAAAATCATCAGGACTTGCATGTGTACTGGTATGGCATTTGATCTTTGAATTAAACGTCAAAATGTTGCACAGTTGCAAGAGAGGGTTTCATGGGAATCAGAACCAGCCCTAAACCAGCATAACATCTTTGGTAAAAAAAAAAAAAAACCATCCCTGTCTCTGAAAATCCGCTCTCACCTGAGCACCCTCGCCAAATCTTCCAGATGGGGAAGGTCAGCCATTGCATCTCTGATTGCAAATTTTGATCTGCCGATATAATGCATCATTATAAGGGTATGATAATTCCTTAGTAGGGCCTTTATGACTTTTAAGCAAGAATGCGTTTCCCCAATGTCATCGTTTTTTTTTTTGGGAATATCAAAACAAAGAAACAGCAAAGGTTTAAATGTACTGCACAAGAAGTTTTTACGAGTCAGTATTAATGATCATAAGCGGTGTCTGCATTAACAACATCCAGCAATACCCACCTATTTCAGTTTCTCTATTGCACTTACACACACACAATCACATGTTCTCTCACACATTCTCTCTCTCACACACACACACACACACACACACACACACACACATACACAGCTGGTTTGTATGTAGGTTACTGTGCTCTATTGATGTTGCCTCAAGGGGGGAAGAGAGATAGAGGCTTAAAGCCTCACAGTAACAATTGTGCTGTATAAAAGACATGTACAGAAAGCAGTGCTGCAACAATAACCTTATTACCACCAGTTCTGTGCAATGTGCAAGCGGGGGTTATGTGTTCACCCCTGTCTGTGAGCTTTGTGCATTAGTGACACAGACACTGTTCAGATCCTCTCAGCATCAAACATTGCAGGTATTTTCCATATTTAGGCAACACCTGCATTATTGTTTTTTTCAGAAATCAATCAAAGACTGTTGGCACAGTCCACCAAACTTGTCTCAGTAAGTTCTAATCACCCTGAGCAGTATTTTCCTATTAGTTCCTATAACATTTCAGGACATCTTGCTAGCTTGGAGCTGGTGGCTGTGCAATAGTTATAATGGCATAAATGGGGTTAAAAAACACTAAGTAATTTTATGGTGCTTTAGTACTGTCCACTGTCTGTTCCTGTGTGTGTCTGTATACAGACTCAAGGGGTCAGAAGTTATAAATGAAATAGTATTTCATTTATCATAGAGACAATATTCACAACACAGGTTAGGTGTTAGGTTTACACATAAGGTTAGAAATGTTTACAGGAGCTACAAGAGGTAAGTAGAAGAAAGTTGAAATTTGCTTCTCTGTTCCGTCAACATTGTGAACTCCATAATGACTGACGTTTTGTCAAAATGCCACCGTTGGGTTATTTGGTGATATAGGTAGTGGTAACTTACAGGTAGGTAACTTACAGTAAGATCAATGCTTAAAATTACATAACATAATAACATAACATTACTATTTTTCATTTCAGATTTGGAAATTCTTATAATTAATTATTAATAAACAGCGTTTACAACTTATGTGAAATAATGATATATAAATATGGTTTCATATCATGACTTGATGGGATGTAGCGCGTGCTTTACCAAATAGGTTTAGGGTGTGTGCTATATTTTGTTCATACTCTCTTAAGGTGAATAAATGATCAACAACAGCTCTTTCATATAGTTTGCATTGGCTAATGATTTATAGATGTATCATTATGTTGTGACCACACAACTTGAATGGTTAAAATGGTAATTGCACTGTTCGCCGTGTCACTTCACTGGTACAAAACAAAATGTTGATTATGGTTAGTTTCTATGGTGTCAACTCAGTTCAGTAGAGCTGTAAAGTGTGTCTGTACAGATATGTTGCGCTGTGGCTGCAACCTATAACCCCAGAAAATTCTTAAAGAATTGTGAACATTTGAATCAGTTTCCTTGTGTGTTAACTGTCAAAACTCAACTGAAATCTGACATTAGCGACAAGATTAACATAACATTATCAAAGAATGTGTTTCTCCTGTTAGCTTCTCCAGTCAACATCTGCAAACTAGCGAACCTAGCGTGTGCGCATCATCAAAAATACCTTTAACTTAATATAACTCCTTAATTTCTACAAACTGTGGTAGTTTACTCGAATTTTAGTGGAGAGGAAAATTTCTTTTTAACCATAAACAGCTAATGGACACACTGAATAACTCAGCTCTGACTATAACCAAGTATTATCACTTTTACTCACCTGTGCAAAGATGTCAAAACCTTTGACCTAAGACACAACTTGTAAAAGACCACCACCATGTGGTGGCATGAGTAAAAATCTAATTGCAGACTCCTTTCCACTGCTTTGCTTCTTACTGTAAAACGATAAGATGTTTGGTAGTTCTCTTACTTTGTAGTTCTCTTACTACGAGTACGGATAGGGACACAGATCATTTCACTTGTTGCACAGATACTGACACAGATAATGGTGTACTTGCTAATCCCTATTTCTTATTATGTAAATGTATTTTCATTCATTCTATTTAATACAGCAAGAGTTCATAAAGTTCATATGGTTTTATTTAAATAATGGTTCTATAAATAGTTCTCTTACTCTTGTGATCAAAAACATTTATTTGAAGCTCAATTCTGAGGCTGTTCTGTAATTAGTTTTCTAAAAAACAATAAATATAGCAACTTCCAATCAACTAACACCCATTTCAGGCCGAATTTACCAACTTCCGGTTTAAGCTCCGCCCCTTTCTGGTTTAAGCCCCACGCACTCCAAGTACAGATACGGATAATTTAGTTGGTTGAACAGATTTTATTGACACATTGTGTAAATAAGACAGCTTCAGAGTTGCAGAAAGGTTTATTTTTTTCACTTTGATAGAGCTAGTATGGTGACTCCTATAGACTTCAAGTCTTTATGCCGTGGACATACAGAGGTGGAAATGATATCGAACATCTTGTCTCGGTAAGTTGGAAAAAGAGTACTTTGCCCCAGGCATGTAACAAGTATGTAACAAGACAGGACAGTCAGTTTCCTTCAGATGTAGCCTACAGGGCCTCAGACCCATATAGCTTCTGGGGTCAATTTCATGGCTGGTGTTAAATAGACGAGATGTTTCTGTTATTCTACCTTATATTTAAGTTATGAGCATGGGTCAGTATTTTAAATTTTTATTTCTTTGTTTTTCAGCAGGTGCACAACTTCATAACAGGTTGCAGATTTAGAAATTGTTATGATGATGTATTATAATAAACAGCTGTACAATTTTGCATTAGTTAATGAGTTATAAATATATCATTCTATTGTGACATGGTGGGGCACATGGCTGTTAACTTATTGTCAAGTACACCAACTATAATGCAATGTCAGCTACAGTGTTTCCTTCAGATGTAGCTGAAGGGCTTCAGGACAAGTATGGTAAAATATCCAGAGACGAGTGGAACAAGGTAAGTGACCTCAAACTGCATAAGTAGGAGATGTACCTAGCTTCATTTCATTGCTGAAATGTGCAACATGCTTGTCAACTGCCAACAGCTATAACACTAGGTAGATGGCCAGGCATACAAAAGAAAAAAACAGATAATGACAGAGTCAGATTTTGAAAGCTATTTTGAAAAAGGTGGGTGTTTGAGCTCCAGTGCCCAGTTGGAGAGGACAAGCAATTGAATCATATGCCCTACAATGGTAATTACATCAATTCATGGTACTAATTGACATTGTAAATTCATAAGGAATTAGTACATTATACATTATTGTTCAACATTATTAACAGTTTGCTCAGGCAGGAGCTGCATCAATTCTTTTTCAGTTAAACATAAGTTTATGCCTTAATTAATCATAATTATAATTTATTAGCATATACTTATTCATATTTCATTATTGTATATTGTTACCAGCTTTCCAGAGCTTCCGTTTTAACAATATATACAAAAAAATTATAAAATTATTATTAGAAATGATGATTATAAAGTGATTTTATATCACTGGGTTGACTGAAAGCCCCTACTCCTAGTATCTGTAAGCTATGGACACAGATTCACATAGACTTGTAAATACCAGGGGCAAACCCACTGCTCAAACAAAATGACCACCATTCATTTTGGGCTTAAATCCATAATTGCAGAAATCACATTTGTTTGTGGCTGGAACGAGGCACCATGAGCTCACAGTACCCAAAGAAGCATTTGACAGGAGATGGGTCCATTTTACTTGGAGGCAGTAGGCAAAAGACAGCCTTGTGGTACAAAACCTTTCACAGACTTGCACAATAATCCTGATATACAGGTCAGACTAAGTCATCTCTTTTCCTCTTTGTAAAAGTTCCATCCATCATGACATTGCCACAATGAACAAAACAACTCCAAGCATGGCATATTAACTTCCAGATCTAACAAAGGTATAAGATTTATTTTTGGACATTTACCATTTTGCAAACTATTAATCAGACATTTGCTGTTACATGTGCACAGTGCAGCATTATGAAGAATGGAAAGCCAGTAGGAGAAGTAGGCAGCATGGTTGTTTTCTGATGCTTGGGGAATAGTTCTTTGGTCTGCTTGTTTGAAATGCACGCTCACAGACGAGGTCTCCATTATGTGCTCTCCCTGTGTGCATGTGCGTGTGTGTGTGTGTGTGCAGTGGGGGGGGGATTTATGTCGTCGGTTATAAAAATGCATGGCCAGCCAGTCGCATTTAACTTTTAATGTTTAATGCCAACTTCTTCCTCCCTCCTTATTGCTCCTGCATTCACATACTCCTCGTCAGCTCCGACATCCCAGTGTTCGTTCCATTATGAAACTGTGGTGGGACAAATTAGACTGTGGCGGGCCGCCATCGTCTAGGTAATTAATGGGAAATACTGGGTTGTGTGTGTGTGCGTGTGTGTTTTCAAGAATGTGAATTGTTCTGACTGGATGCTTGTCAGCCAAGGGAGGGAAAGGAAAAGTGACATGCGCTGATGAGCTCGATGTATCCAGGATGCTGATGGAGTTTACCACTCTGGTGTGCCACAATATTTACTCTAAGTACAGTATATATGCATCTTGACTAATTTGTATGTTTGAGATGACTGGCTGGTTAGAGAGCTTGAGAGGGGAAGATTCCTTGGTCGCTCACTGAAAAATTGCTTAAAGAAATACTAACTTCTCCTAAAATGACTTGGTTTTTTAAAAATAATTCTGTGTATTTCAAATACACAATAGATGGTGTGGAAAAGACAGCTTTGGAGCTGCTGTAAGGTTTATTTTGTCACTTTGAAAGAGCTAGGCTACCAGTGGATGTACAGAGGATGCATGGAGCTCAAGTGCAAATGCAGAAGCAACATTCTCAGTTTTAGAATGTCCATTTATGTGGAATTTGTTTACATGTTGTTTTGCATGGGGTTGATTAACACCCATTAGCAGCTTTTCAATGCAGCTAACGTGAAGCATCAAGCTAGTGTAGGCTACTTCTTCGTTGTATGTTTTGTTAATCCTTTTTTGCAGATATAACAGTGTTGCAGGACTGCTGTGTATTTTAGCAGTAATATTAGATCTTAAGCTGTACAAGTGAAATATTATTAATGGTAGGATCACTTTCCTCATTTCAATCTATGGGGAAGTGTCCAGTAACAGTAACATTAGTTGCAGTAGTTATACATTATAGGTGATTGTACTTGGTTTTTCATGGCTTTTTGTGGCTGTTTGAATTTGAAAAATATGGTCGTTAAGGGTACTCAGTGTAATTTTCTGTGTAAACAAACTTAACTTTCTGTGTGACAAAAGCCTAAACCTTACAGAGGGGAAAATGGTATTGAACATCTTGTCTCTGGATAAATTGGAAAAACTGTATTTTGCCTATTGTTGGACTATGCTTTTAACCCTATCTCATTCAATGTTGCCCTCAGAAGACATTCCATTAAATATAATGCCAGTCTGCCCTGTGTTCACTATAAACACAAAATACAAAGTACCCTGGTCTACCTTTCAGTACGCTTTTATTTGTTTGGCTTGCTTCGTATCAGGTGTATCCCACTGTTGTTGCTGACTGTCTTGCTGTTATAGTAATCAAGACAGCTTGTTAGCCAAGATTTTCATAGCTGGCAACAGCAACATTAAACGAGCAGAGCACTAGTTTTAATTGGAAAGTGGAGAGGGAGACAGAATAGGGACAGCACAGCAAAGAAAAATTTGGCATGATTGGATTTTAGGCCAGCAGACTTAAACATATGGGCCCCATCGTCATTCATTACTGGTCGTGGTATTTTTGGGCACATCGTGTTGATGAGTAATCTTTGGGCTGCACTGAACGTTTTACCGCATGCATACACATATTGAGCTGGTCTATGGCTCAGATCACAGTCAAAGCAATACAGTGAGCTTTTGTTTGGGTTTCGAAGCAGGTCATTAAACTCTGAACTCTTTTCTCTTGTCACTCAGTGCAAGGGACACTTATGAAAACCAGAACAAATAAAGAACAAATATCAAATTACCCAATCTAACACAGTCATTTCCTGTACAATTCAATAATCTGTTTGAAAATGTATCCCTTTTATAGTTCTTTTATGGCCTACTTTTACATTGATAGAACTCTGCAAAGCATATATGCATCTTGAGCTCTCATGCTCAGTATATCTGGTCTTGTTGATTAGTGCAGCCTAGGGGGGTAAGGCAGCACACCATGTTGAATAATGTTCCAGTTGCATCAGTGGATCAATGTAAAAACAACTTTTTGTGTGGCACGAGCAAGCATTTTGTTTTGTTCTCAACATGTGACTGACAGAATGAGCCTAGGGTTTTGAATGGTGTCACAATCTGAGAATTAAATAGGAGAGCTGATTAAAAAAAACACACTATGAAGTGTATGGTAGGAAAGAACTATACATTGGCTAATTAAACATGAAAAAATAGACTGATGAAATGCACAGATCATAGGGGTAAGTGTTAAGGGCAAAGGTATTTTTTAAGCCGACGTGTCTGCCTGTCATTGCTTTTTAGGATTCATCCCAGGACCGGCGCTGCTGTTGTGTTTGTATACTTCATCAAAAGGTCAGCACGCTGTCTCCTATCTTTTCCAGCGAAATCCACACACAGACTGCATACTGGGGTGTCAGCGTTCGCCTGCCAAAGACAGGAATTTTCCTCGTACTTCACTACAGGGGTTCCCAATTATTTTCCTGTTGGAGACCCACAGATACAGTAGACCCACGGCAGATCACAGAACCCCTATGTGATGATTTTGTTTGAGAGACCTCATCTAAGAAGATTTGTCTACTTAATATAGTTGGCATTATGGCTGTGTGTGTGTGTGTGTGTGTGTGTGTGTGTGTGTGTGTGTGTGTGTTAGGGGCACAAACTGACAGCCCATTAGTCATCCTTGCCCATTTTAACACTGGATTAGGAAATGAAATCAAACTATTCCTCATTTTTTTTTAGAACCCCATCGAGGACCCCAGGAGGCCCACGAGCCACAATTTGAGAACCACTAATCGACTATACTGTAGCCTAACACTCCCTCTTGTGGACAGATGAGATATAGCACTTTCTCTGGAAATCACACTGCCACTGTTTCAGAATCTATCACATTAGATCTATACATCTGATATCTTATCAAGCCATGTCAAACCTGCCTGACTTTTTCTTAGATTTTTTTTTTCTTTCTTTCTTTTTTTTTTTTTTAACTCCGATTGCAAGGCACCTATTCTAATTCACTGGAAAGGCACTCCCACCCCCTCATACTCCCACTCATATTGGACCGCAAATGTGCTTTATTTTCTATAAATTGAAAGAATGAAACACAGTGCAGAGGCTAAGTTTGGAGGGATTTGAGAACATCTGTCTCAACATATATGTACACTTGAACTCACAATTTCTCTCATTTTTTGATACATGGAGGACTTCAGTTTTGATTTATCATTAGTGATCTTTTGTGGAGTGTGGTGTGCTGGATTGGATCTGTCTATATGCTTTTATGTATGATTGAGAAGCATGTTGTTTGTTTTACTCTAAACATTCTTACATTATAAATGTCATATTATGGTTAAGAGTAGGTGTTAAATTATGGTAAATGAATGTCAAATGTCATGGTAGAGAAAACATGAAATGTCAGATATCAGATCATGTTAATGTCAGATGTCAGATTAGCATCAGATTATGGCAAAAAATTAAATGTCAAATCATACAGTAATGTAACTCTTACCATGGAAGTCTATTCCGCTCTAACAACAACAACAACAACACACACACACACACACACACACACACACACACACACACACACACAAACACGCTGGAACATACACACAAGCTGGAACATTCACTGATGCAAGTGTGTGCGCACATTCTTTGCAAAAATACAAGAACACGTACACACACACTTGCATATGCATGCACACTCCTTGGAAACACACACACACACACACACACACACACACCATGTGTAACACTGCTTGCATGCAAACACACATACACGCATGCTTTTCCTTCGTCTAGGCACATTATCATGTGCACACACCCACACCCACTTTTCTTTCCTCTACACACATAATCATGTATATACACACACAGACACACTGAAAGAAACACACACACATACACACACACACGGCTTATAACCACAGGGATCTGTTCTCTGGGGGAGAGAGGATGTAAATAGGATAGAATTAGGAGAGGAGTAGAGAGGAAGGGGTGAAAAGAGAGGTAAAGAGAGAGAAGCGAGGACGGCGAGGAGGAGTGGGGAGGAGGAGATAAAGAGCTAGGCAAGAAATGAGAGAAACATGGAGAGGAGGAAAAGGAATGCTGTCAATTTTGCCGTCGAGCAGTGGTCGTCCCCTGTATTTTGGGATGTAGCCTTCTCAGCCTAACTCAGCACACCACAAACAAATTTATATGAGGGGCTTTTGCTAAGCCATGGTGTAGGAGAGCAGATACACATTCTTTATTAATTGTATAAAATTCCTTCGCTCTGCCCATTGATGGAGTCCATGTGTCCTTGTCAGCAGCTTGTCACGATCATTTTTACCTGAAGTACAACTTGATGAACAAATCTCTACTGGTACCCTTCATCAAAACATGATTCATCCAAATAAATCTTTATTTGGAAAAATATCAGGCTAATTAAACAGAAATCATAGGTGAAATCCATCCATCCATCCATCCATTTTCTGAACCCATGGGAGGCCTGGAGCCTATCCCAGCATGCAGAAGCATTAGGCAGGGAAACACTCTGACAAGGTCACCACTCCATCATGGGGCTAACGCACAGACAAATACACTCCTTCACATCTTTGGCAAATAAGACTCTGCAGTTCACCTGACCTGCATGTCTTTGGATTGTGGGCGGAAACCGAAGCGCCCAAGAGGAAACCCACATAGACCCAGGAGAAGAGTCTGCAAGCTCAACACATACCTCATTTCCACCAACGCGGTGCTGGTGCTGGTGCTCGGCTGGTGCCCAGCTTATAAAATCCGGCCCGTGTTTCCACTAGCTTGGGACTACATTACAGATATGGCCGTGCTCCCGGGCATAATGCGGATGTCAACAACAAACGAGAGCGCTTGTGTTTCTGTTATTTCATGTGCTGATGTTAGCTTTGCCTAGCCCAGTGTTGGGGTTGTGGTACAGCTGCTTGTTGTTGACATTAGCTAATTATGTACTATTTCTTCAAATTGTAGCCAGGGCCTTTATTTACCTCAACTGCAGAGGATACCAGACCTTTATTGGAGGCAGGCTTTTATTTGAGAGAGGCCTTTATTTCTACTTCGCTCTGTTTGACAGGGGTATATTTAGGTATATTTGCTCACATTTTAGTACAAAGTCTCCTTGTTTTCTGATCTGCTTCTGTTTTATGCGACCAACCACCCCTAAAAATATGAACAGGAAAAGGGGAAAAATAAGCGCACTGAGTGCAATGCTTCCCCCCTCTCCCAGTCAATTTTTTTCCCCCTCTCCCGATCTCTGGAGACCGCTGGAGCACTGGCACTCAGTGCGCTCAGTTTTCTCTGTCTCCCAAATTTTTTCGTCCACTCTCCTGTTTTTTCCTTATTGTTTTATTCTTCTTATTATTATTGAGTAAATATGAGAAAATATGGCATACATTATATATCACAACTCGTGTCTTCTGCTCCTGCCTCCTGGCCCATGATGTCATGATTCCTTCACTCCAGATCAGCAAGATTTTGGGGCTGAAAAAGTCGGCACAGGAACCAGTTTTTTTTTTTTTTTTTTTTTTTTTTTTTGTGAGATAT
>OMLF01015376.1:0-18947 GCA_900302615.1 Holocentrus rufus
AGAACTCTTCCACAGGTACAGGTGGCACACAGCTGCAAATGGTCCTAGTTCATGCTGGGGGGCATAGTTCAATGAAGCCAAAAGGACCAGGTCATCTGCAAAAAGCAGAGACGCATCCCTGAGCTCACCATACTGGACACCCTCCACTCACTGACTGCGCCTTGAAAATCACAAACAGAATTGATCACAAAGCACAGCCTTGGCGAAGTCCATCACCCATTGGGTGCTCGACTTAATGCCAAGAATATGGACACAGCTCGTACTCCAGTTGCAGAGGGACCCAATGGCTCGCAGCAGCGACCCCAACACTACTCCCACAGTTCCCACAGGGGCACATGGTCGTAAGCCTTCTCCAGGTCTACAAAGCAAATGTAGACTGGAAAACTGGGCAAACTCCCATGACTCCTCTAGTATCTGTGCTGCGGTGAAGAGTTGGTCCATTGTTCCATGGCCAGGACGGAATCTACATTATTCCTCCTGATTCCAAGGTCAAATGGCCGGAGTCTCCCTTCCTGCACCCTGGCATAAACTTTCCCAGAGAGGCTAAGCAGTGTGATACTGTACCCCAATATTTGGAATGCACTCTCTAGTCCCCTTTTAAAAATGGGAACCACCAGCCCTGTCTGACACGCAAGAGGCATGTCCACCATGACATTCCAGCATCTTCAGGAGCCTTCAGTATTTCAGGGTGGATCTCATCCACATCCCATCCACATCCCAGCGCCTTACCAATGCAGACTTTGCCAACTACCTCAGTGACTACCGCTGGGGAAATGGGTGATGGACCCCATGCCCCATCCCCAAATCTTCCAGTCATGCCTCCTCCACAGAAGGCATAGCTGTCAGATTTAGGAGTTCCTCAGAGTGTTTCCTCCACCCTCCCACTTCATCCTCAGCAAAGACCTTTAGAGTATGGAATTTTATATACTAGAGTAGAGTAGTAGTAGAATAGAGTATATAATTTTATAATAATTTTAACTTTTATAAAAACTCTGTCCTCAGTCAACGGCAGTACCTCCACATTCATGTTGAGAATAGCCTGAACAAGGTTTGGCTTAGTTTCAGAGAGTTGCAGAGAGAGAGAGAGAGATAAAAAACACACACGATTTTTTTTCCCCCTATTAGGCCCAGAGTACTTTATTTACTTTCTTCTTTATTTGCAGCGGTCACCTCCCACACCCTTCCAGCATAGTGTTTTTACTATTACCACTACTATTTTTAATATTATTGTTGTTGCAAATTAATTTGATTATGACATGAGAAATTTATTTAATTGGAAAAATCAAAAAAACTTCCAGCAGCTTCGCTTCCGGAATGGAGCGCCTCCACTTTGCTCACATGACTTTTGTTAGGGTCACATGAGATCCTCGTATTTTGCTAGTGCTATCAAAATGGCAGCGTTCTTACAGTGGAGAAAATTTGTCTTTTTCGATAAAGACACGGTAAAGGATCCTGGGGATAATGGAAAAAACTTCGTTCTTCCAAGCGGAATATCGACTTGTGACTCTGGCCGGGGCCATATTGTTCTCGGAGATATCCTTTACTAACAGGGACGAGCAAAGCTAGCAAATGCAATGCTGATGACAGCTGAGCTTACCTGGACTCATCCCAACTGTAAAAACATACCTCAAACCGACCAGCTAAGAGGTTATTTGGTAGCTAGTTAAACAGTTATTGTAGCAATGATTTGATGTCAACAGCGAGCCAAAAAGAAGTGAACTGTGGAGTCCCAGGTAACGAAAAAAAGAAAGCTAGCCCCAGTTCACCGCGTTCACTTGAGAGGAAACTAACGCCCGAATTCATTCAGAAATGTGTCTCTTTAACGGGACCTTGATTATCGGCAAATGTGCATACAGGTTAGAGCATGACTTAAGACTTTTTGTGAGTTATTAGGAACTACTTTTTATTTCGGCATAGACCGAACACACTAAGCAGCACACATTTGAAAGATATGATAACGTAAATTTTGAAACCATTTCCTCAAGGTCTCATAGTGCACCTATGGCGACAAGTACGAGCAACATTAAACTACCAGATTTTTGTATGGAGTTTGGTTTACATGTTGCACATGAAGTTAGCAGAGACGAAACGGGAGAAAGCGAGGTAGTGAAACGGACAGTGACAAATTCAACACAAACTAGTCCTGTCATGAATATTTGTCTTCGTCTCAGTATGTTCCAGTACTGTTACGTTACATACTGAGGCTTTTATAGTCATTGTTCTGCATGCTTGCTGGTACTCACTAACTTTATAGTTAAGTTAATGTACTTGATATTTTTTCTCATATGCTGTTAGTTTAATATTAATATGGTATGGTATTTATTTCATATTTGTATTTATTATAGAATTGTTGGAAATGTGGATATGATGACCAAGCAGGTAGAGGCAAATAAAAGAACAGCTAGTCTTATAAGTTCAGAAAATTGCGTCCCTTTACTGTACTCCCCATGACATGTATGTCCTGCTTATCTCATGCCACAACTACACATAATTGGCCTTAACCCTCTTAATATTACATATGGTTGGCCAAATCTGGCTTTTGACACGCTCTTTGCAGCTGACTTCCTTTCAGGCTTACAAGTTGCGCGTGACACATCTCTATCAGCTGAAGCAACACAGCATCCTGGTATCAGTGGGGCAGGATGAACAGGGAATAAATCCCCTTGTAAGTACACGGACCTCAGAGAAACACACAAAAAATTAGCCCATTAGTCTCTTTGTTTCTGATGGTTTGTCACTAAACTGAATCTAATGTTCGTTTCACAGGTGAAGGTCTGGAACCTCGACAAGAGAGATAGTGGAAATCCTCTGTGCACCAGGATTTTTCCTGCCATCCCTGGAAACAAACCCACAGAGGTGTCCTGCCTCAGTGTACACGAAAACCTCAATTTCATGGCCATTGGTAAGTCATATTAAGGGCTGCTTAAAGCACGCCAATCAGCTGTGTTTATCCAAAGCCCATACAGAGAGTACATCTATATATATATCGCTTGTATAGATTATCTCTGGTTGATCCTTGTCTGGCTGCCATAGCATTTTCTCCTTCCGGTGCGTATGTCGATGACGGTGATGCTGTCTTTCTCGGCAGGCTTCACAGATGGCAGTGTGGTGTTGACCAAGGGCGACATCACTAGGGATCGACACAGTAAAACACTGACGCTGCACGAGGGAACCTGCCCTGTCACAGGCCTCGCCTTCCGCCAAGTGGGGAAGGTCACACATCTATTTGTCGCCACTCTGGAGAAAGTCCATGTGAGTAATTGAGATTGCACTTTGTGTACATTTTGCTGACACTGATTCACTAATAGCTGGGAAACACTCTAATTTTCCTCTCATCTAATCGGATACGTCATCTATTTCTGTGCTCAGGCTGTGGCAGAGTCAGGTTTTTCAGCCAGTTAATGGCACACTGACAAAGTTTTAATGTGAGACTGTGTTCATTTGTGCTTTATTTAGGTACAGCTTCCCAAAGGTTGACTTGAATGGTGCACAGAAACTTTCTCAATATTTATATCTTAATTGAAAAAAAATGTGTGTGTATTAGTACAATACAAACAAATAGTTGTTTTACATCATAATAATAAACTGAATTTTTTTGTGAATCCATCACAAACTTCCACTCATTACATGTATATGGACAAAAAGCACTGTTATGATTAGATGTTTGTCATTTCATGATATTCACTGGATGATGCTAGGACCCGGCGATATATTGATATTATATTGATATTGTGATATATCGTTTGGGATTTTGGATATCTTGATATGGCATGAGTGTTGTCATTTCCTGGTTTTAAAGGCTGCATTGCACTAAAGGGATGCAGTTTTCTGAAGTTATTAAACTGCTCTAGCAGCTCTATTATTTGTCTCTACCTGCTTGGTCATCATATCCACATGATTAATGATTGTATATCAAAAATCTCATTGTATAAATATTTTGTGAAAGCACTGATAATCATCCCTACAACATTGTCACAATATCAATATTAATATGGAGGTATTTGGTGAAAAATATTGTAGTATTAGGCCAATATTGGGCCTATTTTAACCTGCCTTCAAATTTATTTAACACTACTTGTATCTCCAAGAATTGCGCACAAGGGGTGCATTCCTTGGTGATATAAGTTTCAGAAACTTAGCAATCATCCTTAATACTGTATTTTTTAGTTTTCCAATGGCTTTTTAAAAATACATTTTTTTTTTATCAAAATCTCAGTACATGTCATGCTTAACCAGTACTTTATGAACAACCATGCTCCTCCCCATTGGTTTACACTTTTACATGATGCCCCTCTGCGTTAAGCTCCACCCCAACAACCTGTTTCAAGAGGATGTACATCAGATCAAGGAAGCAAGAGGCTCACTGCTGTTTCATTGTGACTTTAACACTAACCTGTAAACCTAAGGGTAGAAGAAATTGCCCCACTAGTTGTTGCAACAACAACTGTTTGTCATGGAACGGGTACATAATTTGATACATTGGTTCACATAATATACATATTAAAATAATAGGAGGCCCACATACATATATATGTATGTTCACACATAAAAATGTTGAGCTTGAAAATCTGCAAAATAGGAGTCACAAGGTTTTCACATGACAACATAATGTTAAATTAACATTGTGGAGCCTCTGACCTAATTCCACCTTCATATTTTGTCCTCCTGGTCAGTGCTACACTCTGTCCATCAAGGAGTATCCAAAAATTGAACTGGACACACATGGCTGTGCCTTGCGCTGCTCTGCCCTCGCGGATCCCTCCCAGGATTCCCAGTTCATCGTGGCTGGCGACGAATGCGTATACCTGTACCAGCCTGACGAGCGAGGGCCCTGCTTTGCCTTTGAAGGACACAAGATGCTGGCCCACTGGCACCGAGGCTATCTGCTCTTACTCATCAGGGACACAAAGTCACCCAAGTAAGGACAATTTATTGGATAAATTAGAGGAAACGGTAATGATCATTGTGGAGCTTATTGGGTTGTTGCAGCAGGGAAGCGGATATGGCAACCAATAGATAAATGAAGGTGCTGTGTCTTCAATGACAGATCAGAGAAGTGTGCATTCGTAACTATTCATACTATGGGAGAAACAGTTATACAGGAAGTATATCCCTGTATGCAGATATGCATTACACATATTCACATGATCACATTCACAGATGGATGTAAAGAAATATGTCCAGAGTATAGAGATGTGCATTCTTAGCTACCAAGTAATATATAGAAATGAGTCCTAACATGGAAATTGTTGAGACTTACCAGATATTAATGCCAGATATATATCGTAACAAACTGTATCTATATATAAATGTGTGTGTATATCAATTTTAGCACTTTTGGTAAATGGACTGTATTTATATAGCGCTTTTCTAGTCTACCGACCAGTCAAAGCGCTATACAATGTACACTTCACATTCACTCATTCACACACTGATGGCAGAGGCTGCCATGCAAGGCGCTAACCAGCTCATCAGGAGCAAGTAGGGGTTCAGTGTCTTGCCCAAGGACACTTCGGCGCGGTCTCTGGAGGAGCCGGGGATCGAACCAGGAACCTACCGGTTTGTAGACGACTGCTCTACCTCCTGAGCCATGCCGCCCAATTATTATCTGCATACAGTTTGACATAATCATTAAATCCCAGCTGAGCTCACAGGTCTAAGGGCAAAGATGTGTAAGACATGTCATCCAGTTGGCTGTTGGTGTGCAATACAACAAACACTAATTTGGTCAGTTTGATCTAATATAATGTGAACTGAACCTGAAGTGTAGCTGTAAGATTATATAAGCTAGAGAAGTAAACTGAGAGTATTTCTTCAGAACATCAAAGAAAAGCAGCTCTTGTAAATTCTCACACAAACGAAGGTGTTATCCAATTAAAAACAACATATGCTTATTAAAGCATAGCCCTTCTTTGTGAAAAGCCTTTATTAACTGGTGAGTCCATTTTGGAACAGTTAAAAAGCCAACAGATAACATGTCTTTATCAGGGGGATGGTATTTTTTCTTGTTTTCCTGTGTTTTGCCTTAGTATTATGCATGTGGATTTTTTATTGTTGAGAAAACTGTTTGGCAACACTTTTCATTGTTTGAAAAAATAGAATGCACACAAAAACCTCATATAGGAATAGCAAGGATTGGAAAGATAAAAGAACATTTAGTCTTTGACTCTATTTGACTCTCAGCCAGAGTGCAGCAGTCAAGTTTGCCTAAGGTTTTCTGAGCAGATAGATGTGATCGTAGCCATTTTTCATCACTGCTTGTTTAGTATTTGCCAGCTAAACAAAAACCCTCCCTCAGACACATTTGGCTGTTATGGGGCTGTTAACACTGTTAACTGTCTACCCAGGGCAGGATTCAGTAGCAGGGAGAATTCTCCATCAGAAAAACAGCTTCTGACCATCTACGACCTGGACAACAAGTTCATCGCCTACAGCGCCTCTTTTGACGACATCATTGACGTGCTGGCAGAGTGGGGCTCCTTCTACATCCTGACCAGAGATGGAAAGATGTTCGTTCTGCAGGAGAAGGACACTCAGACTAAACTAGAGGTGAGTCTAGAGGGAAACATCTATATCTCTTAAATAGTGAAGCATAACTTTTTAAAATGCTTCAAAACACTGTAATGAGGAGGGGAACCATTCCAAAAAACTGTTATTGGGGATCAGATGGCAGAAACATAATTTCCTTGTTTGTCTTTGAAGATGCTGTTCAAGAAGAACCTGTTTGTAATGGCCATAAACCTGGCTAAGAGTCAACACCTGGATAGTGACGGACTGTCAGAGATCTTCAGACAGTACGGTGATCACCTCTACCTTAAGGGAGACCATGACGGCGCCATCCAGCAGTACATTCGGTAACTGTAGGAGAAGAAATCTGCCAAGACTTCCATTATTGTTGTGGTCTTAGCAAAGGCCGTGTTCACCATACACTCAGACATGTTGTATGTATGTTCTCACAGCACCATTGGGAAATTGGAGCCTTCCTACGTGATCAGGAAGTTCCTGGATGCGCAGAGGATCCACAACCTGACAGCGTACCTGCAAGCCCTGCACAGGCAGTCACTGGCCAACGCGGACCACACCACGCTGCTGCTCAACTGTTACACCAAGCTGAAGGACAGCTCTAAGCTGGAGGAGTTCATCAAGGTAAATGACTCTGGGAAAACCAGCTCTGAGGACGCTTATTTCTCACCAAACAGTTCATTTATGGATACCGTAGTGTAAAACTATTGTCCTCCCATGTATTTTCAACAGAGCAGTGAGAGTGAGGTCCACTTTGACGTTGAGATCGCCATCAAGGTTCTTCGGCAGGCCGGGTATCACAGCCACGCTGTCTTCCTGGCTGAGAAGCACACGCACCATGAGTGGTACCTGAAGATCCAGCTGGAAGATCTCAAGGTCAGTGCTGAAAGTAGATGTGCAAACTTCAAAGCGAATTGAGATTATCAGTTTGGACTGGGCTGAGAATTAGTTTGTCCTTAGATCTCCTTATCAAATCCCTTAAAGCTTAAATCAGTTGCTTGTGCACACAGGCAGTCTCTATAGTGAGGGAGATAAATATTTGTCATGTCCGATCTTGTACCTGAATCCTTCCTTGCTGCCACATTAGATGCTGGATGCATTTCCGTCTCCTGGACAGTTAGGACAAATTTGAGTCCACTTATCAGTTAGTTAAACCCGACTGGAGCCATGATTAGAATCAACAGTTTAGATTTTCCCTGACCTTTAACGTTCCTTTTGACTTTTCAATAAGATTTTAAGCAGGGAAGACTGATTATCAACCAAAACTGAGTTTTCCTGATTCAGGCTGATTTGTACTTTCATGAAAACCAGAAAATACTGATTTTATAGTGTTTGGTAATATTAGTTGTGATTTAGTCAGCAGTTGTTGTTACTATGGAAATGAGGCTTGAATGGCAGATGATTCTGACTTTGGCTTCATTACTCATTCAGATGCAAGAAAATGAAGACGTATTTGCTCTCTGTTTTTCTTTGCAAGTAGCACTGTATTACAATTAGAAATTAGTACCTTGTATTGCAATTTGATTCACTTAACCCCAAATTTCATATGACAGAAAACATAACCCTGTTAATATTCATCCAGATGAATGCGCTTACAGCACTCACTCTCTTCAACAGTATGCATCATGTCTCCTTTATCTCACCGTACCTTACTCCATATCACAGAACTACCAGGAAGCACTGCGCTACATCGGACGTCTGCCTTTTGAACAAGCTGAGAGTAACATGAAGCGATACGGCAAGACGCTGATGCACCACGTCCCTGACGGTACCACCCTGCTTCTCAAAGGCTTGTGCACTGACTACCAACCCAGCCGAGATGCCACTGACAGAGACAGCCTGGAGAAAGGTCTCACGAACAAGGTCAGCCTGCCCTGCAATTTTTCTCCGAGAATAATTTGTGTTGTTTTCAGTTGACGTTCAAATGATTCTTTGGTCCTAAGAGTTGTCTCAGACCTACCAGTGAAACTGGAATTGGTTGGAATTGGAGTTTTTGTTTTATTTGTTGATGTCTTTGGTACTAAGTGTCATTGCTGTGGTGTTTCTGCCCTGCGCTTCCCAGGGATCACCTGTCAGTCTGTCTCTCCAGGACTGTGATGTTTTTTTCCTTTTGTTTGTTTTTTTGGTTCTTGATGAAATCTGAGTTTCTGTACATGGTGCTCTTTTCTTTGTTCAACCATGAAGGCTGTCACTCCTCATGCGAACTACCCAGTTCCTCTATTTGTTCCGAACAAACCAGAAGCATGAAACATAACTGTGTGTGCACCACAGGATTTTTCCTAGGAAGGACCTGCCAGAGCAACAAGCATAAAAGCTTTCACGAACTGGCTCATTGACTGTCTAATGTTGATTCATCATTGTGTTGTACCAGTCAGTAACAGAGAGCAATGTAGCATTTATACATACATGTCACTGGTGCAGTGTGCATTCTCTTTTATGGGGTCTTAAGGAAACATCCACCCTAAAGCATTTTTAAAAAGCCAGTGGCAATGCAGCTTGCATATGTGGCCCAGTGCAGACGGCATGATGCCACACTGAATCAACTCAATCAATCAGTTTGGCGCAAAATAACATTATAGACTGATGCCATCTAACCGAGTTAGGGTGGAATTCTCCTTCTGAAAGACAATATCCATCTTGGTTCCAGGCCAACTCAGAGGAGTTCATCCCCATCTTTGCCAACAACCCTCGGGAGCTGAAGGCCTTCCTGGAGCACATGATCGAGGTGGAGCCCTTCTCTCCTCAGGGTGTTTATGACACCCTGCTGGAGCTCCGGCTGCAGGACTGGGCGCATGAACAGGATCCTGAGGTTACTGGAACACACGCAGCACTTACATAATATATAATGCAGTTAGCAATGCGTTCCTTTACCCAGTTCTTTGTTTGGTTTTAATTAGCAAAATATCTGGATTTGTGAATCCCAAAGTTGAGTGCAACGTTTATTGAATTCACAAACATTCAAAAGCATTGGTACACTTCCTAAAATTAAATGATGATATGCCAAAATACTAGTTGTAGCACACCCCTGTTGACTAAGAGGGGTGCACAAGTACAGTGAATAAGCACTTGACATCGTTGCATCACGTAAAAGTTAGTTTTGAAATTTCCTGTCTTTTTTTCACTAAAATCTCAAAAGTTCACTAAGGGATTTGAAAGGATTTGATAAGGAAATTCTATACAGGATTCTGATTCAATAAAATGCTTTGGAAACACATTTCTAAATACAGTTTGCATCATCCAGTGATTGCTGATTGACATTAGAGCAGCCCAGCAAACTGAGAACCTTCCAGACATAATGTTTGTCAAAAGTTTCTGGTTTGTGGTTGGGAAAATCACCTGTACTGGCCAAGAGTCAGTTGTCAGTTACGTAATACAGGCATCTGAATATGTTCTCACTCAAGCTATCAACAGTCTAGTGAATGAATGAATAAATAGATTACTCAAGTTCCCACAAAACAGTTTTCCGTCCCTCAACAGTTGGCTGCTGTTGGTTTTGTCTCACTCTGGTGTCTTTGCTGTATAATCTGTCTGGCAGAGAAAAAAGGTCCTGCAGGGGGCAGCACTGTCGCTGTTGAGGAGTGACAACACTGTGTTTGACAAGGCCCTGGTCCTCTGTCAGATGCACAACTTCAAAGAAGGCGTCCTCTACCTCTATGAGAAGGGCAAACTGTAAGTGAGATTGACAGAAGAACGTCTAAAACGTTTTTTTGTGTGTGTTTTTTTTTTTTTTCAAATGTGGTTTTCCAAAACCTCAAAACCTGACATTCAGTGGAGCCTCTTCAGAGGCAGCTGTGAGCAGGCTTGGCCTATCAGAGGATTAAGGTATAAATCTCCCGATTTCGCTGTAGTCCAGTCAAGGCTATCATGAGTATTTCAAACATGTTAAACATCCGTACATTGAGAATTAAAAAAAGAAAAGAAAAAGAAAAAAGAGGAATGACTGTGTAACAGTGTTCCTGTAGCACTACATTGCCTCCAGTAGCATACATGGCCTGCTTTATGAATACAGAAAACAAATACAATTAAAAATCATAAAACTGCTATCCCTATGATCCTTGTATGTATGTTGTATGTTAATGGCCATAATTTCCGTCCAGGTACCAGCAGATAATGCACTACCACATGCAGAACGAGGAGTACAGCAAAGTGGTGGAAGCCTGCAAGCGTTACGGGGACCAAGAGGTCTGTCTGTGGGAGCAGGCGCTGGGATACTTTGCCAGGAAAGAGGAGGACTGCAAAGCCTACATCAGTCAGGTCCTGCAGCACATTGACCAAAACAACCTGATGCCTCCTTTACTTGGTAAGCTGGACGCCCTTTTCCATATTCTCTGCAGCATTCCACTCTCACTTTCATGCATTTTGTGTTTTGTAAGTGAACTTTCCTGACACTTACTTTATAGTCATCCATTGATATATTTTCTACTATTTTCATGACAAAAACAATACTTCCAAAACAATCCTTACTTGTGTGGAATGTGATCAGAATGTTGCATTAGAATCAATTCAAGTTATGGGCTTCACATAGACAACCAGTGTAACACTGTGCATCATATCCATTATACCAGAGGGGGACTGTGCTGGCTGTTGACCTGATAACTGATATCACCATGACAAATCGTCAAACTCTTGACCCTAGATTGCAGCATTTATGCTCTGTCTATATGCTGGTGATACCTTCTTGATTGCCTCCTCTATTTTTAGGCTTTTTGCCTCAGTAGCATGTCATTTGAACAGAAGGTTCAACGCTCAGTGTGCATACATGCTTTGTGTCCGGCCACAGTGGTTCAGACGTTGGCGCACAACTCGACGGCCACGCTGTCCGTCATCAAGGACTACCTCATCAACAAGCTGCAGAGGGAGAGCCAGCAGATCGAAGACGATGAGCGCAAAATCCGCCAGTACCGCGAGGAAACGGCCCACCTCCGCTCCGAGATCCAGGAGCTCAGAAGCAGGTTGGTAACACAAGGGGGTGGGATTTTTCATGTGTATTTGTGTGTATCCAGGGTACACATACACCATTCCCAGGTCTCATTTTTTTCATTGATAGACAATAAAGTTTCTGTCTGTCAATTTCAAACACAGTTTTTTGAAAGAACCTAAAGATGAATGACTAAATTCTACCATTATCCATCACTAACACCCAGGTGTCAAACAGTAACCTAATAACTATGCTCTTTCCATGTCTCATGCCACTGTCTGTGATAGGAATGTAAGAGTGGCTATGCAGTTTTATTTTATTTAACGAGATTAGTTCCCCTGAGATTCAGTTAATAGGGCTGTTGATCAGTGCCAATGAATTATTTTCCAGCACCACACTGTTTTGGAACAAAACCAGATGTTTGATGTCTCCCAGATGTTGCTGTAGTTTTTGCTGATCACCAGTAGAGGTCCTAGATTATTTCATACCCTCTCCCCCCAATTTCGTGACAGTGCAAAGATTTTCCAGAAGACGAAGTGCAACATGTGCAACAGTCCCCTGGAGCTGCCCTCCGTCCATTTCCTGTGCAGCCACTCCTTCCACCAGCACTGCTTCGAGAGCTACGCCGAGAGCGAGGCCGAGTGTCCCACCTGCACGCCGGAGAACCGCAAGGTTATGGACATGCTGCGCGCCCAGGACCAGAAGCGCGACCTGCACGACCACTTCAACAGACAGGTAACCAAACTGAAGCGCTGAGCGGAAGGAAGTAACAAAAACTGTCATGGGTTGACTCATTCATGACCCTCTGTTTCATTGTTACTTCCTGCCTGTAAGTCTTTGGTAACTTAGCAGTTGACTGCAATGGAACTCACTTTTTTCATTGAAGGCTTCAGCATAGTTCTGTGTTTTGTTTTTGTTTTTTCATACACTGTATTTTTTACATCTTATTCATTGATTTTGGTCTCACAGCTGTCATTTTTGTCTTTTCACATTATGCATATAGATTCATATACTTTCATGTTGTATTTTGTAGTGCTGAATGTTTTTTGTTTGTATTACTTCTTTGTCATATCCCATGATCTGCTGCTGCCTTAGTGAAGTTTTATCTAATTGCGGTAACTTTTGTTGTACTATTTGGGAATAATAAACACTGTCATTGCCACGATGCTGTAGTCAGTTTTTAACAAGCTCTTATTCTTTTTCTCTTTTCTTTGGCTTTCAGCTGCGCAGCTCCAATGATGGTTTCTCGGTCGTGGCTGACTACTTTGGTCGTGGAGTGTTTAACAAACTTACTCTGGTCACTGACCCTCCTGGCAGCAAACACGCTGGCAGTTTGGAAGTTGACCTCCAGAGAGACCTTCTCATCCATACCAAGAGGAACAGTTAAGAAACCCCAGCCATACTGGATATGGTCTGAATCCTGCCTGAGGAGCAATTTTGTGTCCAGCTTCATGTGATCAAGGGGGTGAGGGGGGGTCCTGACCACAAGCTTTGTTGCACAGGACGTCACTTTATTTAACAGAGAATGCTCATTTGTGTACTGTTAATACCTGTGATCAATTTGTTTGCTTAGTTCCTGCTGTGCTCCTTTTCCAAGTTAAGGATCCTGAGGAACGTGTGTAAAATGTATTCATGATCTAAAAGTGTAATACTGTGTCTATAAGCCCTGCTGAATCACGCCTTGAAGAATTTTTGGTTCACTGGGCATAGTTTTACTCTTAATTATTATGTAATCTTGCATAACAGGCTCTTAAAAATACTTAAATCATTAGTGAAATAGTTCATGCTCACTCTGTCTCTCATGCTAACTTCAGGAATAAAATTGAATGTCACGCATCCTGGGACTTTGTATATGCAGTCATAATTTGGATGTATATAATCTATTCTGTCTGTCCAGGCTTTATGTATTTTGGAATTCCTGCCAGTGTGTCCCTCACAGATAATCTGATCATGAGTCAATCACTGCTAGTCAAAAGGGGTGTTTATAATTCTCATTATCGACTCACCCTCATGTCAGTCCAAACTCAGAATTAATGTTTCCGTGTTATGTTGTCAGGTTATTGACCCGAAAAAAAATTATTTATTTCATGCCCTCCTATCCTGTACTGATAACTTCCCTTTTCTACAAGCGTGAATGAGACTTGAGAATGAGACTCTGTTGAGTGCTCCTTCCTGGTACACTGGACCATCACACTCTACAGTTATTTTGATGTTGACAGATGTTTTTTGTGAATGTATGGTCATGCTGTCCTTACCATGCTTGAGAATCCATTTTGTTGCTATTGTGGGAGTTTTTTTCTCTTGTATAATTTTTACCTTAATTAGTGGAGACACTAAGGAAAAATTGGAAAGAAGAGGAGGAAATGCAGCAAGCGTCCCAGAGTGTTTCAGTTACAGGGTATGTGCCTTATGTTTTGTTCACATCATGTTAGAGGAACAGGATGACATCTCATTGCTGCAGCTTCAAAGACTTAATGTATTTGTTTAAACACTCATATCATCATCCTCTCCCATCATCACTTCTGTTCTGGGCAAGTGGAAAACTCCTCCTTTCCTCATCTAATCTAAACACTCCGGAGGAGGGTCGCTCATGATCGTTCTACTGTTACACCGGGATTTCCGACAACACTTGAAAGCATCATCAGCGTCGTCCACTTCTGAAGCCGCGCTGTAAAGTTTAGTTTAAAGAAAGGTTAATATAGTCTTTGCGAGATGGTGCAGTAGCTTCTTCAGTTGCAGAATCATGGCGGAACTTTCATATCAGTCTATGAAAACTGCTAATCAAGCCCGGGAAGCGGTGAGTGAAATTTTGTTTTGTTTTATCTTGTCTGTTGTGGTGTGCAGTTGCTAACGTTAGCACAGCTAACTAGCTAACCAGATGACAACTATTCTAGGGGGGGGGACGTTACTGACGTTACTGTCAATGGGAAGCGCTTTGTTAAACACAACATGTATCGAGAGCCTGGTTTTAGCAACCTCTGCATTTGTTTTTCCGCAAACACATCTGACATAACATTTTAGTCCTTACAAATGAAATTGAACTGATTTCAATTCCATTAGCCGAGGAGCTAATCGGGCTAGTTTTGCATGCAAAGTAGAACCACAGTCAGCGTCCAATGGTTGTCTTGGTAACCAGTCAGGTGTTTTTTTTTTTTTTTTTTTTTTTTTTTTTTTTTGTTTTTTTTTTTTTTTTTTTGCTTTGGAGCTTAGTCGCCATCTACTGGCCAAAGTGTAGTAATGATAGTAACAGGAGCACTATCGGTACAGTACTATTAGTAGTTGTAATTAGCCAAGATACTACACGGAAATCTCGCGCGATCATGTTTCTCATTTGAGAACGGATATAATGGCTGGTAATAGCCTTATATTTAGTAAAATATTCAAACATAAGATGCCGTTTTTTAATGCCCGCAGCATTACATTAAATAGAAAAAATCTAGATGTCTTGTGCATACTACATACACATTTCCCTGTAATTAAGCAGGACATATTTGGGATCTTTGGAAACCTTAAGATCTCCACTAGAATCTAAAATAAAGTTCTGTGGGTTTGAAGTAAACTTGACCATACAGAACTTGTAATGAGGAACCCACAGATGGGAAGGGCAGGCAGTAAAAGGTTAAAGTCAATTCTGCAAGTAGCCCATGTCCTGCCATAACCACTGATGTCATTGTACTGTGAATTTTCTATGAAATCATCCCCTGAACCCAGAACTGAGACTTGGGCGTCTCTTTCTGTTTGTTCCTATGACATGTAACACAGTGTTATTATTCTGACTATTTGTGCAGTAGTTGTGTGAGCTGCTACTGAACCTCAGTGCTAAAGGGGTCTGCTCTGATCTTCTGTCAAACAGGATGAGCTGAGGACAGAGACCAGGAGGAAGAGCCTCCTCGTTCTTATCTACCACCATCTTCTGGAACAAGGGTCAGTGTGTGTGTGATGTTGTGTGTCAGCGTCCCTGCAGTGATGTGCTGGTTCCCACACTGCCATTTACATCCAACATTTTTGGTATTTAGATAGCTTTCTTATCCAGAGTTGCTTAAAATTAGTGAGCAGGTTGTGTTTCAGTGTCCTGCTGACAGGACAGATATTGGTGGACACATCACATACTGCAGGTTTAAAACCTGATGTGTTGACAGATTAAATAAAAAGACACGTTGGTCTCATGTGGAAGTTGTGTCCTTGTAACAGCAAAAGTAATAGGATTCAGCAGGAAAAAGTCAACATGAAAATAGTAGAGACAATATAAACAATAAAACAAAGAAAAAAATATGTAGTTATATAAACATAATGTTGCTGACAATTTCAGCACAGATGGATTAATAGTTGTTACATCCAGATGTTACTAGTTGTCAAAACTGTGTGTATGTGTGTGCGTGTATGTGTGTGTGTGTGTGTGTGTGTGTGTGTGTGTGTGTGTGTGTTCATGTGTGTGTCCATCCACCAGCTACATGGATGCAGCAGTTGCCTTGGACCAGGAGACTAATGTAGGTCTGCGGAGGTTTGAGGTGTGTGACAACATCGACCTGGAGACAGTGCTGATGGAGTATGAGAGCTACTACTTCATCAAGTTCCACAAGTTCCCCAAACTCACTAGAAGAGCAGCAGAACCAGGTACAGCACCGCTGACAAACAACAAACTACAGAGTGAGAAAACTACTCAAAACCTGCCAAGAATATGGAAAAGTCAGTGACTAACTAATGGACTGACTGACCCATTAACAGTTCTTCAGTGGTGCTAACCAGAGATCCATATCCATAGAATCGCTTTTTCTTTGCACTTTCTTAGCCCTTTTTTTGTTACTTTTGCAGAAGGTTTGAAATTTTAAATCATCAATTTTAAGGTCAGTTTTTCAGGCCTTTTGTGCCTCAGTCAATGAGCTTACTAGGCACTCCTCTTCTTTCATTATGAAGGGAAATGATTTATATGGACTTTATAGGAACATTTAAAGTTTTGGTTTGGGTATTCAGCAATAAATGTATGAGTGTTAATATGCAAAGATATGTTTCATTGACTATGTTTTGAAATTCATGCATATTGCTATTTTAACATCTGGTGTAGTATAAATAGTATAAATCCAAGGCATGCAGCACGATGCATCTGCAATGTACACGCAAAGCAGTAATAGACTGCCATTTTGAATGAATAAATTACCAGTGGAAGGCTACAGGTTTGTTGCACTCAGTGTGTTTACATTGTAAACGCCTTGGAGTGACATATGAAGATCTTTTTTTCCATGTCAACATATGAGTCCGTTAGTTAACTGAGTACAACACCAACACAGTTCAACGAATTAGGTTCCTGTGCTGCTGAATCCTGAACTGGAATTTATTCACTGAATCTAGATTACACTCACCTGCTGTCTTTGTTCTGTCCAGCTGACACCAGACTTGTGAGAAGTTGTGGGAAGAAGAGGTGAGTGTGTTTGTCTGTCTGTCTGTCTGTTCATGTGTCTGCCTGTGTCTCTGTCAGTTTCTTGTTTCACTGTCAAGTTCAAGACTTTCCTGTCTCTAATGGGAAGATAAGCTTGTAACACCGGGTGGTACATGACACAACACTCCCAAAAGTTAACTTACAGCACTTAACCACTGCTTACAGTCTCAAAGAGCTTTACAAGCTCACTGTTTATAGAAAACACATGATCGGCTAGGCAGTTAATCAGCTCAAATCAAATCCAATCAATTCAAATTAAATCCTGTGAAATGAAATGAAATCATGACAGTTATAAGAGAAAACAATCAAATATCATACAAGCAGACAAAACATAATCAATCAGTCAATCAGATTTTATTTATAGAGCACTTTTCATACAAAGAAGCAGCTCAAAGTGCTTTACATAAAACATATAACAAACAATATAAACAAGAGAAACCCCCCTTCTCCCACATATTCTCATAAAGCAAAACATAACACTACATAGTCAAATGCATTATAATAAAATGATAAATGTAAATGCAAATGAATGTCATAAGACTAAATAATAATACATGCTCTCACAGGTCTCTTCTATGTACATATATACTGTATATATTTTATTTCCACTGACAACCTTCATCTGTCATTTTCTGTCATGTTGTCCTGCTTCTCTGTCCCTCAGGACTCCCTGCACAGCTGTGAAGCCCCTTCCCAAGATCAGCACATCCTGCAGGCCACAGTCTGGAAGTGTCGCCAAGAGGGCAGAGTCCAAGATGACGATCAGGGACGCCGGTAAAGCCGCCAGCGTATGTTCCAATGTAACTGACAAACACTGTACAGAAAAAAGGTCATAATTGTGACATCCTGAAGCAATTTAGCAATACTATTACCTACCTTATAATGTATAATACTGTAGAATTAGCCACTGAGTGAATTCTCCTTTTAAAATCTATTGACACCTGCTACACTGTCTGTGTCGTATTGTGTCCAACCAGAGTGTCAGCATGCAGTTTCCAATGGCTGACTGTTGCCTTTATTTTATGTGAACAGGAAAATAAATGATGCAGCTGTTTCATCAATTATGATCTGACACTACATAAAAAACTATTCATATAGAGAATAATGTAAGCTGATTATCATGATAATATTCCTTGTACAATAAAAAATGGTTATGTGTGTTTTAACCCTGGCAAACATACAGTGTATATGTAGGAACAAATAAAATCAAAACAGCACTTATAGTCTATATAATTGACACCGATAAATGATAGTTTAAACGTCTTCAGTTAAGTCTTGAATTAAGTCAGTTGGGTCTTTCTTCCAAATGATGCTGCGTTGCTTTCAGTCCAAACTCAAGTAAGTCCCCTGCACCTTGTAGCTCAGAGAGAGAGCATCCTTTCATCCTTCATCTGTCTGTTTTCCAAAGGAAAATGGCCTCTCCTGTCCTCCTGAGTCATCGGACTTTGGCCTGAACGTTTCCTCCATCAGCAGAAACGGAGCAGCAGGGGAGGGAGCCGTGAGCAGGAAGGTACTGTAGAAGTGACTGCTGCTAATTACTGGCCAACGCAACACATTTGATTTATTTACCTCATCTCTTACCCAGCTGCAGCATAGAGCAGAATAACAAATAAAAGAAATGGCAAATCACTTTGAAATGACAATTTCTCCTCTTCCTGCAGTTATTTCAAAGCAATCTTTCTATGATGAAATTGTTTTTCTTCATACTCAAATTAATCTGTATGTCGCCGACTGTTTGAATATGTGACTGAAGTGTATTGTAAATTGTATTTACCCTTTTTTATAAGTACAACTGGTCTGAGGTCTCTCTTGAAAAATTTACCTTAAACTCAGTCAGACCGCCTGGTGAAATAAAGAAATGAATTACATAAAATGTGTTGTGTGTCTCAGGGCCAGCTGACTGACTGCAAAGTTTTGATTCACGACACTTTCAGAGGAGCTGGCAGTGACTCAGATCATATGGTAACTACAGCACAGCCTCTGAGTGGATTTGACTAAATGGACTTAACACAATGCAATAAGAAAATATAAGAATTTATAATTATAATTTATAATTAATTTTGTTGGGTCTAT
>OMLF01015378.1:0-12331 GCA_900302615.1 Holocentrus rufus
AAACACAACATAGGCCTGGTGGTTTTGCCTACCGTCAACATTATGTTTTTTTTTGTTTGTTTTTTTTTTTTTTTTTTTTTTTTAAATTTCAAGACTTGTATTTCAAATACACAAGACATTGTGTAAATAAGACAGCTTATAAGTTGGTGTATGATTTACTTTTTCACTTTGAGTGAGCTAGGCTAATGACTCCTGTAGCCTTCAAGTCTTTATGCTAAGCTAACATGAAATGAGGAAGGAAAGAAGGAATCGAACCAGTGGACATACAGAGGTGAAAATGATATCGAACATCTTGTCTCAGTCTGGGTAAGTCAGAAAAGGGTATTTTGTCCAAAATTTTGAGAATTCCTTTAAGATGGATGTTATTTAATCAAAACAGACTTAAAAGCACCAAACATTTATCTTAGTCTCACCTAGCCCTCCTTCTTAATTTGAATATATTCACTTACATTTCTTATATTTCTTATATGCTTTTTAATTTATTGGATATATTTAGGTAGATAATTACAACCAGTACATTAAGTGATATGTAAATCTCCACCAGGCAATTGCTTCTGTACTCGGGCCCGGGAAGATCCAGAAAAAGCCATTTGAGGATGCATTCCTCACAAAGGACTTGAGCGTATGTTATACCAATTTAAAGTAGACAGTTTATTGTAATGTATAGCAGTATTGTGGTTTTGAATATGGCACTTTTATTATTTTAGCATCAGGCTGTAATTGAATTCCTCACTAATGCTAAAAAGAATATGTGAGGAATGCGGAGGCTAGCTCCCTCCATAGACAACTTCCAACTCTACAAAGCCCTAAAACATCATTAACACACTGTTTTCCGCCCACAGCAAATAGAAATTGATTCCATGTTGGTCAACCTTCACATGGAGGCTGTCCTCGTCAAAGAGTTGTTCACCATCCATTGGGTTTGTGAGGCAGGTCTGGTGGAGAACATAGACCTGGTGGTGGATGAGTATCGGCAGACCAGAGGCCTGCTGGTATGTGTTGGACCAAAAGCAGAAGTCCTCAAAAAAAGCTGCATCACAACTGTCACAGAAGATGAATGCATCTGAACTTCTGACCATTTCCCTTTTTCGTATTTTTTTCTTCCTCTTGCAGTTTACACTGTGGGTTATGTGTTGAAACCTGTTAAAGGGGTAAGATGTCAGATTTGTACTGTCCCATAGCACATCTTCACTTTTTTCCAGCCCATCCGTCTGTGTGTACTGGGCCCTCCTGCAGTGGGGAAAAGCACGGTGGCCGAACACATCTGTAAACACTACAAGCTCCATCACATCAAGCTAAAGGAGACCATCTCTGAAATCATCACCGAACTGGTCAGCTGCTTCACACGCGCACTCATACACATGCACGCACATTAATGCAGATATTATCCTTATTTTTACATTTTGATCGTTATTACTAGGAAGCTGCTGGGAAGAATGATGACCCAGAGACAGAGGACGAAGACTCTGCAGAAGGAGCCAAAGAGTTCCTGGACACCCTGAAGGACAGTATGAAGCAGAATGGAGGTAGAAACTCTGGGTCATGTTGTCAGTCTGAAAGGAATAGCTCACCCAAAAGTCACCTGTTCTTGCATAAGACTAAAGCAATAGCTTAACGAAAAATGAAAAATGACTGTATCTCTGGAGTTCCTAAAAGGTAAATAATGTTCATAAAATTACTCCAAACCAGATGATCCAAGTGTTCTGAAGCTAAACGAATGCATAGTGGCTCCAAAAGTCCATTCTATACCTTATGATGGCCTAGATTTTCCCCATTTTTCCCCTGCAAAGTGCCAATTGAACAGAAACAAACAGATGTTGCCTTCAAATGCTGTCATGAATGATGTAATTACAGGTTGCGCAGATTTGAACAACCCTATAAAGCGGTGAGTGCAAATGGAAATGTTGAAATTGACATATCCTCAAGATGCCGTGATGTGGAGTTTTGGCTTTTGTTTAACTTTTAAATGCCGCGCCTAAACTTATTAAAATATCAAGCACTCTTCTCATCACAAAGTAGCTCTGTGCTACATGGTTTCTAAAATAGTCATCAAAAAATCCACTGTTGTTTCAGGGTACATTTCGCTATTTAAAGCTTACTTTAATACACAAAAATATGAGCTGACCAGAAGCACCTGAAGGCAGCAAGACTCTACCAGATCTGTGTAGATTGACCAGAGTTCCCCTATTGAGGAATATCAAGGAGATAATGAGGTAAATATTGGACATTTGGACCCACAATGCAATCACTTGGCTTCAGAACACATGCATTAAGCTGTCTGGAGTCATTTTATAGTTTTTATTTTTATTTTTTTTTAATATTTTTTGTAAGGTCTCAAGAAATAGTCTCTGTGTACTCCAGTTGTTTGGGAGAAGCCTGAAATGAAGCTGCACTAGCTAACCTGCTGAGTGTTATAGTAATTTATTATTAATAATTATAATGACACACAAACTTAACCCGTTTTCAGCTCACATGAGGGTGTGTAGATAATAAAATGTTTGAATCTCAAGTGCCAGTATGGTTTATTCCATCAAGAAATGTAAGTAAAAGCCCAGTCCTAGTACACCAACAGAGAGGGCTAGACCTTTTCACACTTAGCAGCAATTTAAAGAATGGGATTTGAGACCTTTTTTTTTTTTTTTTTTTAACCAACAGAAGTTGGTGGTGGCTGATGCCACATTTTGTGTTTTGACAGGGAAGCACACAGAGTAATCTCTCAAAGCTTCAGCAAACACACAGACAATAAGTAACTGAAATGTAGACGAATCAATGAGGGCATTACATAAAAGAAGAACACAGTATGTAAAATATATTTGCTTCAAGTATTGAATGAGCAGGTCTAATCAAACTGTGTGCAGACATACATCAAATGAATGATTCTTCACTAGGGCAATTGGAGGACCATCTTGTGATAAGGGTGATGAAGGAAAAGCTGAAGTCCAAACCTTGCAGAAACCAGGGTTTTGTCCTGGATGGCTTCCCTACGACCTACGAGCAAGCTAAGGAGCTCTTTAATGGTGAGACTCCAACATAGATCTCCCAGTGCATCAGAGCTGAAATCACTGTGCTTTTAATTTAACCAATTTAAAATTAAGTTTAAAGAGGCTGCTCATATGTTTGTGGTAGTTTAAGATAGAACCTTTTTCTTTTTATTCAAAAAAGGGTAGATCTTTCCTCAGCTGGCTGAAATGACTGTGAATTGATCCCAATCCTAGAATACACGCATGCATTCAGAATACTGGAACATGCATACTTACACACATACGCAACTGATTGAATTATCTTTTTTTACTTCAGTTATTTTGTGGCATAACTATAAAAATGAAATAAATGACAAGCTGCTCATTAGGTTTAAATATACTCATGTTTAACACTATCCTGTACGTCACTGTGACAACATTATCTTCAGCAAATTTCTCTTTTTTTGTCTTTTTTGTCTTTTTAGCTGAGGAGGACGAAACAGAGGACCCAAGATCCAAGATTCCACATAACAAGAATATTATCCCAGGTCTGTCCACCAAGAACCTTACTTAGCACATCTCATTCTTATTATTTGTACTGCTGCATGGTCCCAACAGCACCAAGAGCTTAGCACATTAGTAGCCTTCAAAGCATTTAAAGGAATACGCCAACGTTTTGGACAAAATACCCTTTTTCTGACTTACACAGACTGAGACAAGATGTTCAATACCATTTTCACCTCTGTTCATCCACTGGTTTGGTTCATATGGGTAGCATTTCATGTTAGCTTAGCATAAATACTTGAAGTCTACAGGAGTCCTTAGCCTAGCCTCTGTCAAAGTGAAAAAATAAACCTTACAGCAACTCTGAAGCTCTTATTCACACTATTCACACTAAAAAAAAAAAAAAAAAAGGGAAAAAAAACAAACAAAAAAAGACGAGTCGTTTTAAGAGAAGTTAGACAGTAGGTTCTATAATCGTTTGACACATATGTTCAGCGGTTATAGTTCCTACTTTATAACTTCTCCGAAACAACTGTTTTTTTGTTTTTTTTAATTCCAAGATGTGTATTTCAAATACACGTGATACACTGTGTAAATAAGACAGTTTCGGAGTTTAGGACAGTTTAGGAGTTGCTGTAAATGTAATTATTATTTCTCTGTGATGGAGCTAGGCTAATGATTCCTGTGGACTTCTAGGCTTTATGCTAAGCTAACATGAAATGGCTACCCATAGAAACCAAACAAGTGGACACACAGAGGTCCATTCCTTTAAAAGTTAAAAATATTACAACTAAAAGCAAGAGTGCACCACTTCAGATGAATTTTCAGTCACTGACTGACAACAACAAAAGCCAGGGTCTTTATTTCACACTCAAATTTGTTAATGCTGCTAGCTAAAAAAAAGAAAAAAAAAGAAAAAAAAGGCCTTAGCCTCTGGTTGTAACATTGCAAATCATTGGCCTCTGTTGGTGGGGCGAGTTAAAGTCCCAATCTGTAATTTATGTATGCCTGTATTTCTGCTGAAACTCTTTAGCCACATTATGGGATTTGCTTGTGTTTTGATTTGTTGGATTGAAGGCATTTCTTTCACCCTCAAACAGACACTGAAACAAACACTGAGTGTTTGATACAAGGCCTACTAGTGTGTGATAATAAAGAGGTGTTACATGTATTTTCAAGCTGTAAAGGCCCATTCATTTGGTAATGCCTGTAAAAACTGAAATAAAAGTCTAGTATTTTGAGGTGCTACGGTTAAACCTTTTCCTTTGTTAAGAATTTTTCTCTTTTAGCAAGTCAAATTCTTCAAGAAATTGTGGCATTTTACATTATAGCTAAAATTTAGTTTGAGGTACTAGTAAAACCAGATGTTGCCAGATAGTGATAGAAATTAAAACTCAACGCGTTTAACTATAGTTTTCCCAGCACAACTCCTCTGTCTTTACAAAATATTTGATCATACTTTTCAAACCTAAAACAAAGATAAAATAAAGATTCAGTTTGGTAGACACATTGGTAGGTGTGCTTCATATTTACATTCATTCTTTAGCCCAGTGTTTCAGTCATTTTAACAGTTCCCTCTGTCTGGGCGGCAGAATTTGTATTCCACCTGGACGCCTCAGATGCCTTCCTGAAAGACCGAGTCCTCAACCTGCCTGAGAGGCAGGTGGAGGAAACCCCCTACTGTCAGGAGCACTTTCTGCGAGGGCTGGCCAGCTACAGGGAGAGCAACGTGGAGGATGAAACCGTTCTCAACTACTTTGATGAGCTGGACATCATCCCTCAGCACACTGGTAATCCATGAACCGTGGCAACAGTCCTGTGGATGGGAGGGGAAGGTACTGTTGTGGGAGTTGTATGTTCAACGTCGCCAATGAACGACTTTAAAAACTATGGTGTATTGAAGCTCGGAGCGACTGGAGTTAAAATGGAACAACTTTTGGTGATGAAAGGCAAATTTGGGAGGCAGTTCATTAGTGTTCACTGCTCTCCAGACTCAAATTGGTGCATACTGCCAAGTGCCATTGTCCAGATTTCATATTAACAGATCACACCAGAGATGTTGATATGTTGGTGCTGTTTCCCACCTCTTTATAATTATTTTCTCATAATTTATCTCTTTTGCGTGAGGAAACCCCTTAATTATTGTCTGTACTATCAGTGTGAAGCACAGTGGACCAGGGACCTAATGCAGTTCTGGAACTGGAGAATATCAGATGTACATGTACTATTATAAAACCAACTGCATTTATATAACACTTTTCTACGCTATTGATCTCTCAAAGTGGTTTAAAATGTACACCTGTGTGTTGGTCGTATTCTCACACACATTCATACACTAATGGCGGAGGCTGCTGTGCAAGGCACCAACCTGCTCATCAGGAGCTGTTAGGGGTTCAGTGTCTTAGCCAGCAACATCTCAACATGCTATCAGGAGCCATAGCTTTGCCGATGACTGCGGTGACAGCAAGGAGCTGTCACTCAGGAGTCTGACGCTGACTGAACCTTTGCCCAAATATGAAATTCTCAGTCTGTGATTTAAGCTGCTGCTTAAAACTTGGATATTTTTAGCTGCACGTTTCTCTCTTAAATAGGACTGGATCCGTTGACTTCTTCTGCCGATTTCCAACCAAAATCATTATTCTCTCAGTTTAAGAGGCCAGGTATATGTGACAACAGATGTTGAGTGCAGCACCACACTCCTGATTACAAGGTGATAGGTTTGATAAACTTAATGGGTGTGATCAGCTTGATGGAATATGGGGTTTGTTGTTTTTTTCCCTTCTTTTGCTCATGTGTGTGAGTGCACATGAGTGGTTGTGGGTGAGGGTTGTGTACTTTATTCAGTGGTTTTGATGCCTTGACATAGCCCAGTTGTACAATGGCACTGTCATCCTCTGCAGAGATCAGCAGCAGAGATGAGCCTGACTACCTCCTCCTGATGCAAAATATCATCCAGACTGTCGGCCAGCCCAGGAACTATGGCCCCAGCAGCCAGGAGGTGGAGGAGGAGGAGAGGAGGAGTGCCGACGAGAGGATCAGGCGTGAGGCCCAGGAGAGGGCTGAGGAGGAGCAGAGGGAGGCGGAGGAGGCCATGCAGAGGGCTGCGCGCTGGGAGGAGTGGGTAGGCACTGTGGATGTGGAGGGGGGCTATGGAGGCTCCGCAGCTGCGTCACAAATCTCCTATCACCTATCAACCACATCTGGCACGATAATAAAGATCCACTGGAGAATTAGCTGTGTGCCAATAATGGCTAAATATAAAACAACCCAGTTATGAAAAGAGGAATACATGAAAACTGTTGCGCTGTGGGTCTAAGAGAACAGTTTAATAAAGTAAATTTGTTTCCAAAGGTGACACAGTAAACTGTCTTCAACCCTTGTCTCTACTCCAAACCACTTGCTTGAAAAGAGTCAGTTAAAGGGCTAAGGGGTTTGTTGCAGTGGGGTTGTATGAGGTACTTATTCATAGTCAGTATATTATCTACAGTAGATGCTGGTCGGCCCCTCCTCCAGTTTGACGAAGCAGGCAGGGGAACTGGCACAAAAGCTAAGCAATGTAGGTGCTTAGCTACACAAGTGTTTATGTTGGAATACTGATATTCTACAGTTGAGAAAATATAGTGCCAAAGGAAAAGGCTGTCTGACGGTAATGTAAATATTCTAAATATGGTGTACTATTTCATTGATATTGATTTTTTTTTTTTTTAGGTGGCTTTTTTCTAGGTGGCCACGACTTAGCTCCTGTGCTGGTTCTCCTACCTACAGTATCCAAGCTGCAGGCTAGTTTAGCCAAGCAACCGAAATTCATGTTAACTTGCAACTACTAGCAACCACTAACGCTAACTTCTACAAGGTGTGTTTGCTAATGGCTAAATCAGACATACTCTCAAAGCAGCTGACCAGCTGACCAGGTTAGCTAGCTAACAAGCTGAGATTATCGAAACACAAAATAAGATGTATCAGTGATGAAATTATTCAGTTAAAATAGTTTGATAGCTAGTTTGATATGGTTGCATAATATGGAGACTGATGCACTGTGTATCTGCCAGAGTAAGCGTTTGGACGAGGTGAAGCAGCATGAGAGTGAGCTCCTGGAGGCCCGGTCACTCCCTATGAGGAGCTACCTGATGGAAAATGTCATGCCCATCCTCAGCCAAGGTCTGATTGAATGCTGCAAAACCCGGCCACAGGACCCAGTGGACTTCCTGGTGACAAACGCATTTTTATACTGTTTAAGTGTCAGTGTTTGTGTATGAGTCACATGATTCTTGCTGCTTCTTAACTTATCTGTGGATTTTGACTGGAGCAAACCATGAGTGTCTGATTGTTTGTTTTGTCTTGTTTCAGGCGGAGTACCTGTTTAAGAACAACCCTCTAACTGACAAGTGAAACTTACACGCAAAAAAGAATTGTTTTCAGATTTATATGAAAACACACAAATACTAAGTATTCTATACCTGTACGTCGAACCAATTAGTTATATAATAAATATGTCTCAGCAAGATGATTAAAATAAAACTGACTTTTTGGCTAACTCCTTGCGTCATGCTTCACTACGCTCTTTAGAATATTAGATACTGAAGTCAATTAAATTCAGCTCTTATATTGGGGGAAAACCTCATGGAGTCATTGAGATTTGCCACTGTATTTCAGCCATCGCATTCTAAGTGTCCCTCGATTCATGCTGGGACTTTGATTAGGTCTGATTTGTAAGCGGCCCATTCTCTGCCCCTGTTGTATTTACCCACAGCTTTGTTTGTGCTCTTGTGTGCCGGCCATTACTTAAAAGCACCCTGAAAAACAGGATGAAAGTGCATATGAAGCCAAAAGCTAATTAGGAAGTTAATTTGCGTAATGAACTTGGGGTTCGCTTGGTAAACTCCAAAGTAGACACGCTCGGGTCATAATTGCTTTGATTTGGCTTACGATTTCCAGGAAGGATAAATGTTACAAATGGCGGCTAATTTGCGTCTCTCTCATGTTGCCACTCGCGACTCCAAAGTGTACATAATTGGTTGCGGCGGAACACCAAATTATTTCATTGTACATACTTAATCACCACATGGGGAAATTAGTTGAGTTTGTTTGGGAACATTGTGACGCAAGCTGCTGCAAGACATTTTTAACACACCATCTGTGAGCTCCAGGTACAAACTAGTAAAGGAAGAAGTTCCTGAAAGCGAAAACACTTTTTGTTGTTTTATGTATTCTTTTAATTGTTCAGTGATGTTTTTTGGAAATACATTTTTAATTTAAAGGGAGTAATATGTGCTGGAGTTTTCTCTACCATTGAATAGGTGCGGTGGGCCAATCCTACCTTAAGGAGGTGCTATCCCTAAAATAATTTCACTTCTGTTTGGTTTTTGTGTCCCATAATCGTCTAAACGCTGTTTTAGAGAGTTTTCCACCCTGACAGGAAACACTGACAAGGGGGAACCACTGAAAACTGATACGTTTTGGCATGAAAAATGGTCAATTGTGGTAAATGTTACTTCTTATGTTGGATATCTGTTTCAGATGCTGAGTGCAGTTGACAGGAAAGGCATTACTTGAAAGCGGCTAAAACTTTTACACTATTTACATTATTTATAATATCTTTGGCATGGAAAGAATTATTTTTTCAATAGGACATCTTTCTGAAAAAATGGTAAAGTTGGATTGTGGACATTTCACCTGTACAACCATCATTTGTTTAATGTGAAGTAGTCTTTTGTGTGTGTGTGTGTGTGTGTGTGTGTCCTTACACTTTTTGGTGTTGGTTTGCCTCTTCCATTTTAACTCAGTTTTATCACCTTCTGTTGCCACTGCAAGTCTTTTAAGTCTTATGAGAATGATCACATTGTATGTATGGACCTTGGTATAAACCAATAAAAAGAGAATAAAATAATAATAATAAAAAGAAAGAAAGAAAATGGTCAGTTTTGAAGATACAGATTGTCAGCTCAAAATATCAGCCATAGGTGAGTTTAGTCTAAAAATAGCAGTATCAACTTTCAAAAAGCCAGAGCGATCAAACCCTAGTTTAAGAAATGTGTGTTCCTATAGACGGTCATAAAAGAAACTGAAAAAAGTACAGAAGGATACACAGTTGAAAAGACAATGTCCTTATTGTTTGCTTTTATTTTTTCAACCCTTTATTTATTGTCTTGTCTTTGTCATACTGTCAGTTCCTCCTGTTTTTACATGGCTACTGGATATACATTATGTAAATCTGGGATATACTAAGAAACACAACACCACTTCTTGTAGCATTTTAATTGTTTAATATTAAATGTAAACCCTAGTCATGATCTTCAACCTCTAAAACACAAAATGAGGTGCTGCCATTCACCTGTTCCTCTATATGTCCAGCAGGGGACAGTCTAACCACTACAAATGAACTTGGATTGTGTGATGCTCAATATTACACATACCATGTAATTGACATTTTAGCGACAATAGCCACTGAATAATCCATACCATTTTCAGATTTGGGAAATGCTTTGGCAATAGTTTCAATATTTAGTTTACCCACTATATGTCAGCTCTGGTTCAAAAATTCAGAACTTCAAAACAATAACAATAACTAAACAATTATTAAATCCATGGAATAAAACAATGTATTTTTTTTTTTTTTTTTTTTTTGCATCTTGGTGCTGCATTCTGGCGTTAAAAATTGAGCTTGCTAAACTGTTCTTTATCAGGTGATTATGTTTTAATAATATATTTTTGTAGGCCTTGGCAATTCTATTTAGACTTGTCACAGTTAACACGGCCACATTATCGATCTCATAACTTATCCTTTTAGTGTTCTTATTTAATTCTTTGGTCTAAAATATAATGGATGATTTAAAAGTCTTTATATCCCAAATGCAAAACCAATTCACCAACACATCACTAGTGAACGGGATTACGGTACTGAAAATTTGTTCACTTTGCACTGCAAGCAAATGTTCCTGAATTAATGGTTGTAGGTACTACATACCATATTTTACATGTGAGCCACCATGCATAATGACATAATACATCATTTGTTTATGCGGCATACCAGAAATACAGTATATGTCAAATGTTAGCAGAGGAACAAGTGTTTTCCATGCTTACAGTGATATTATAATGATGATAATAATAATCATCATGATAACAGTACACTTTTTATCTGTTAAAAATTGCTTAAAAGCAGTAAAATAATAATTGAACAGTACAATTATTCATAACAGTGTCAGACCAATTCAAAGAAATTGCATAAAATCATGAGAATGAAACAAGAAAAACATAACATATCAAGCCTGTTTGTAAAAATGTGTTTAAAAAGCAGTTCATATATATTTAGCAGACTAAGCTCTTGCAGCAGGGTATCCAAAAACCTTGGATGGCAAATACCTAGTGACCTTTGACCTTAAGGCTAAACTGGAACTTTTATCTCCGTTGATTGCTTAAATATCTCTGCCTTGGTTCCATTCACAACGGAGGAACAGGCCTCATCCTGTCCAAGAGTGTTAACAACAGTATCAGAACACTAGGTGGCAGTCTTAGCTCACCTAATGGCTGATGGGAGCCGGTCTGTCTCTTGGAAGATGATGATTATGGGATTTACAGGTGTTTTCGTGCCTTAAGTCATCTAATATGAAATATTTTTTTTATTGGTTTTCATTTATTGTGCAATGCACGAGGCAGTACAACCACTTGCCTTGACTCTGGTCACTCTTGCTCCCTTCACTATACTGACATGACAAGACATTTGAACAGCAAATGAACAAAACCTGAAGGAAACCTTTAACATTCTTAATGCCTTCACAGCCTGTGACATTCCCTCGCTGTTAAAATGGTAATCCTTATGTTCTTCATCTTTAATTTAAATATTTTATTTAGTCTCCATCTTTGTTGCTTCTTCACTGCACTTCCCAGACGTCTTTCTCCTCAGATTTTCTGTTGATGAAGTTTCTATAGGTGGCGTTCTTTTCTTTGTCTGTTTAGTCACTGCTCATGCTAAGTACCCTGGTTCTTCTTTTCTGCTTATTCCAAACAACTTGCATCACTTCCTGTGAGGTTTTTCCCCCCAGGAAGCAGCAACCACACACCAAGTTTTTACCAAATGTAAATGCTTTTATGAAGTGGATGTAGACAGAATCACTGTTGTGTTACAATAAATACAGATTAAGGAGCAAAACATATTTATTTATAGGAAAATTTCACAAATTATTACTTTTACATGTCATTTAACATGGGAATTCCTTATGATGTTAAATATTAATAAATGCACTTGTACAGTAAGTACAGTAACTACGGAATACAGCATATGAAAGTATAAGAACCCATAATAATTTGCCCTAGAGGATGTATGTGGGGATAAATGTCCCTGTATCATAACATACATCTAACCTACAAGCTGCAGTAAGCCAGGTATGTCTGAGTGAGTCACTGCATCTGGACTGAATCCACTCTCACTGATGCTGGTCACTGTTCCCTAACACCCCTTAATCCATGGAGGGAGGTTACACACACACACACAAAATCAAGCAGACAAAGAGAAAGACACATACATAACTGACAGACATGCACACACAACATGGTAGACGAAAAAAAAAAAACGACTCGCACACACTCCTCTGCATTAAAACACACTTTAAAGTGACAATCGCACAAGCGGGCAAACACACAAAAACAGTTGGAAAGATGCGGACACACACACACACACGGTCCCTCACATGCATTCTGTAAGTCAGCAGACAGAAGCACACACACTGTCACACTTACGCAAACACTCATAAGCGAGCAGACACAGAGAGACAGACATACACACACACAGACACCCACATGCACTCACACACATCGAGCTGCCGGTTTAATTCGTCTGGGAAATATGCCCCCCACCACATCCCCCCTCC